>CALSCE010010660.1:1501699-1512307 GCA_943593645.1 Bovichtus variegatus
ACACACACACACACACACACACACACACACACACACACACACACAGAATAGAAGTGGATTTATTTAGGTTTGTGTGGACTTTTGATTGCTTTTTCTTTCCTAAAGATCATCTGGCGTTATAATTTAACACCAATATTGTTGAAAGGAGAAAACTTCTCTCCTGGAACTCAATTACAGACACATTTATTTTCTGAATTACAGTTTTGATGAAAGGTGGTTTAGATTCAATTATAACATGTTTACTCAAAACAATAATGGGGAATTGAAAACAAAGTCAGAGGGAGAACAAAAACAAAAAAGTGTTAAAACACAACAGAGCTCAACTTTCTGAAATATGTTATGGTTCTTCTTTTATTCGCGGCAGATGAAATAAAACTTTTGATTAATTTTACATAACAGATTTAAATAGACGACCCGTAAGAACTGAATTGTTTATCCGGGACACAACTCAGCCCAGTCGTGGTTTTAATATGGGCTGGAACATTGAAGTGATAAATCAAGTTTCTGGACCACATAAAGACCATGGCTGAAGTCACTCCCTGGTTCCTGCACTATATTCACTCTCGCCATTTTATTTGAATGTCTGAATGTGAACTACACAAAACTCTGGGGGAGGAGCTTTGTCAGTCTGATCATCTAGAATCCATCTACTTACTAACTGAGGGGTGACTATCACCATGTCATTGTTTATTTATTTAAAAATCTAAACTAACTTTTTCTTAGAACTTCTGTTTCTTCTGCATACTACCATGTCCGTGATGACAATGGCAACATAAAGAAGTTTGTCAGGTTTAGCAGCTGAACTTTGTTTAGTTTTGTTTTAAGATTTCTTTAGTTCTCAGGATAATGTCCCAGAAACGATGTAAAAGGATAAAAAAATGTTTTTAAATGTGGATGAATGCTTTCGCAATCCATGTCTACACAAACTTGCTACCTGCTTTACAATACATTGATCAGCTATTGTGTGTGTATCCAAAGCCTGATATATCTTCCTCCTCTGTGCCATAGAATTAAATGATAAAAACACTGACGGGGCGTCCCGTAGCTCACTCAGGAACAAAGTCCTGACTGCAGCGGCCGGATTCGAATTGAAGCGCGGTGCTTTGTGCAGACCATCCTCTCTCTCCCCATTTGTCTCTATGGCTGTTCCATCCATTAAAGCCAAAAATAATACTAATAATAATAATATATCTGTGTTTTTACACAAATGGAGTTGGAGTTAAGAGTCACAGGCAAGAGAGGAAAGTTGTAAAGTGTTGAGAGATGGACTAATGTTGGCTTTGGTCTTTTCATGGACAAAATATAGAATAACACCAAAGTTATCCTTAAAACCCCAGAAATACACAATCCGCTCAGATTCTTTGGACAAAACACACATTTTCTGTTTCGGAAACCCTGTACACGTAGCTTTATAGGGGAAGGGTGTATTAGTGGTATCGTTTACACATTTGGAAAATAAACAACAGTTGATTCCTAATTTAGAATGTATGTCAGCTGGGGTTGTGAATTTAAAAAAACAACAACAAAAAGACACATAAGCACCAAGAATAACTGTTCCTTTTCCACAAATGTCAAACAAGCCCAGAGAACTGGAAACATCATTAAGGTCCTTACAAATGTTTGAAAATGCACAGTTTACACAGTTTTCCTCCTCAAAATCACCCACACACACTACACACACCCACACCCATGCACCTACACCCACACCCACACACACACACTCTAAGCCCAAAAGTCTTGATCAGTGTCGTGGATCATTAATGAGCTCCACACTAAGCTCAGGCCTCGCCAGCGGCTCAGCTCAGCTGACTTCCCACTGGGAGACACAACATAGGCTCAGCCACCCAAGAGATGACACACACACACACACACACACACACACACACACACACACACACACAGAAACAAGTGAATAATTAGCTACAATGTTTTTCATCAGTCCTTTATGGTTGTGTTTACAGCGTTTTTCTAGCCTCAGTATTTTGCATGTCAAGTTTTGTATTTCACATTTTTATAATCCGTTCAATATGAGAGTAACACTCAGTTATTCAAGTCTATTGGCTGGACATGTCATAACAGGCATGCGAAGGTCAAAGGGAAAAACACCCTATGAAGACACGCTGCGAAGAGAATTCACACAAACAAAGAACACCAAAAAGAGTACGCCATTTTACAAATAATTTAAAGTGTTCAAAAAAACTGATATTTGCTCAGTATGGTTTGAAATCTGTTTTCCTCCATTAATGACAGTAAAAAGCATGCATCACATACATTACTTAGATGCACTGAGTGTGAGTGTCACACTTCAGCTCTCCTTTACTGGAGCGCAACATTTTCAGTCTCCATTTTCCCTACGTTAGTACTGAGTCATACTTAACGAATACACGTTGTACTCGGTGCTTCTTCTGATACCATCTTCATTCACATAATCACTGCAGGTCACTGGCCGCCCCATCTACAGACAAGTCCTTTGTCTCTCATGCGAGACACTAACACAGAGCAGACTGAGATGGATGGGTGAGGCAACGTGGCTTCAGTTGCAGTGACACCATACAGATTTTTCCGTGGAGGAAAGAGGCTGCCATTAGATGAACAGCGAGTTCTGGAAAAAGGGACCTTGATTCCAGGACTAAAATACCATCTAAAGGTTGTATATTACTACAATAAAATGGCAACCAAAAATAAAAACATCAAATAATGTTTAACTACTGCACCTGCAGGTCTTAAAAGTGCGTTAAACATGCATACTTTCAGATGGCCAGCAGGGAACAACGCCACTGGTTGCAAAAAGAAGGCCAATTGTATGGAAGGCTATGAAAAAATGACCCTACTTCTCACTGGATTTATTAATCATTAAACATTTTCCTGACAAGACTCTCACTCGCTAGTTTCAAGTCTTTGTTAATACAGCATGATGGTAATTTAGTAAATCATGGTCCTATTTAGAGTAAAATGGACGTGGCTACCTTGTGATTGACAGGTCTCTACCACTGTGTTGTTCAGCATTCAGTTGTAATTAAAGATAGTCTAAAGGAGTCGGCTGTTCATTTTTTTCTGGTAAGTGTTTTTCGATAGCCAAAAGTCAACGTCCCAATTAATATCACAGTTCATTACGGATGCACCCTGCCAAACCAAGCTAGCGCTAGCTTTAGCTGGTAACTTAGTGTTCGCTATGCTAATGCTACCCGTCCCCGCTGGGGCTCCCTCTTCTCCAGCTTCATCCTCTCAGCCACATCAGGGGTCTTGTCTCTCCAGAAACACAAAATGGCTACGGCTTAAATGCCAAACTCAAGGCTTTTAAAACGGTAGTTCACAAACCAATGGATGACATCACTCTTATATACAGTCTATGGTAGCTACACTGTTATAGTTAGTATGGACGCTCAGACACTAAGGTGAATAAATAAATCTGCTCATTTCATTAAACTGAAGAATTTAATTGTTCTTGTTGATATATAGAACATATGTTGGATGACTTATACTATCCTAAGACCTTGGCTGGCACCAAACCACAACTTCAAAAACAAAAGAAAGAAAGAAAAGTGGCGAGTGCTGCTGTTCAATTGCATTTTGCAGCACAAAGTGATATTTAGAGACAGCATAGTTGCAACAAAGTCAATAAAAATACAAGAACCGAAACAAACTTGAAAATTCGCTCTGGGCACCTCACATTTAGGTGGAGACGGAGTACATCTGCTTGAGCTGAAAATGTTTCAACTTGAGTGAAAATGTGTGCTTTTTTCCGAGTTTCACTGACACCATGTATATAGACACAGGAGTAGAAAGGAGAGTGTCTGGAGGAAAATAAGTGGATATCATGGGAACTTTGGCAGCCAGAGCTGTCACACATCAGTCGTCCATTGAATGCTTGAGGACACAAGATTGCAGCCAAGATACCACTCCAATCCACTCCTGTGGTCAAAATGAGCCAAAAAACTAATCCCCACCACTCTCCCCTGCTATTCCACCATTGTCACAAAAATTGAATACACTGCGATCCAATTTTCAGCTCTGAACTGTCACGTTGTTGTGTCACTAAATCTCATGCCATTATCATTTCCTAACCTTGAAACTGACTTTGCACGTCTGTGAGCACACGGTGCACGGGCGACGAGTGACTCAAACAGGTGTAAGGTTCATTCAAATGAGGCAGCGCAAAGTGATTGTTGTTGGTATTTTGGTGGAACCAAAAGCCACGTCCGTCTCTGGCGCCGGTCTGCTGATTTTATCAACAAGAGCAAACTTAATACTTGGAGCAAGATTAATTATTTCAATTTATCACTCTCCAGCCAGTAAATGCATTTAAATCGGCTTCAGAAATAAACTTTTAATGTGGTTGAAGCAGGAACTCTGGTAAATGAGTCAGCATGTTACATGTTTCTATTCTAACAGTATCTGCTGTACACAGCTGCTTTACTGAATGCACAAGTTCTTTTTCAGTTCATTAAGTCCCTGCAGCCATCTGAAGGCAGCAGGACACATCTTCTATCTTTCTGCGAGCAGTCAATTATATTTCCCATCGTTGTGTGTGTATTGATTACTCAGCTCCATTGTCATGGCAAAAGATGCAACAATATTTTCTATCGGTGTGCTGCACATAGCGTTGATTAGTATGTCATGCTTGTTTTGTTTCAACACAGCAACACCATTAAGTGATGTCTGTGCGCCAGGCACTGTGTTAATGATGCAGTCTGTGACCTTTTACTCCCTCCGACCCACCAGATCAGATCTGTGTCTTCTTTGCACTTGTTGCGCCTTTAAAGTCAGAGAGGGCTCTAAAACAAAACCTTAACATGTGATTGGATTACTCGAAAGTGGGCATGGCTTCGCAAATACGGCCCAATACAAAGCTGTAGACCTGTTTCCCTCCACACACACCTCCCTCAACCACGTTGTTAGATCAGGAGGAGGGAGGTAAGGGTTAAATTAACACAGAAGAGTTAGAAATGTTTTCGCAAACATCCAATCCGAACATGCATACCATGAACAACTGATACGAACTTGGAAAATGTATTTCACTTCATTGCGCCTTATAGGATCACCTCATCATTTCAACCACGGTCGATCTTCCTCGGCTAAAGGGAAGGAGGTGAATATACACCTGAATTTATGGTCCGTTTGCCAAAATGTCAGGTCATCATCTCTTTATTAGATAATCAGGGGACTACCACTTTTGTTCCATCTGGGCTGCATCTCAACTGTTAAAATGAAAATCCTCCCAAATATCTTTTACCTATTCAATATGAGCCCAGTTTCACCAGCGTTATTAATCGGATAAAAAACGTTTTTTGATTTTTTTTCTCATTTTTATTTAAATAACTTCTTGTACAATACTTTTGCCACAATAAAAAAATAATTGGTTTAAATAAATGGACATTGAGGAGGAAGCCATGCGCTGAGAATAAAAGGGAAATGTATATAATATATATTTGATAAGATATTGCTCAAACTTCTGTTCTAGAGAAACAAAGGATTCACTTTAGTCTGACTAATGGCAAGTAATGTCATGTCAAACTCTCCAAGCAGAGTTGGTGACTGTTGGAACAGTGGAAGGACTAACAAAGACGGTTTTGAGCAAGCTTTATTCCATTTCTGTCCAGTTTGAATGAAGTGTGTTTTAAATGATCAGCGCGGTAAAGTAAATGTTTCTGTCACTGTTGATTTCATGCATTATATTCATGTAACACGTGTCACACAGCATCGGAACGGAAATTAGTCATGTTTCCATTACTGCCGATCGTAGCTGGAGCTGATAAATACCTGTGACTGCTGGAGAGTCATTTGTAACCTTTCCCACTAAAGACCAAAGCCAGATGCTAGTGGGTTATTTGTTCCGTGGGAAAAGGGGCTTTATACTCTTGGCTACACAACTCCGCGATTACATATGAACACTTACCTTCTAAAATAATGCAGACACTAAAACCATACCCGCCCCCGCCCCCAGGCACACAATCATGTCAAAGCTGTGACAACTACAGCTCTGAAAGCTAACACATGCTTTAATTGGCATTCATATCAACATGACTCAAGTATATAGCTGACACTGTAATTACCATCCATTTACTTCAATGTTGAAATGTTGTGTCTGTGTTATCTTGCAATCCCTCTGGTGGTTTGTGTATGTTTGACAGTATAGTGCAGCCTACAGTACCTGCTTAGTCCTCTCCCGCAGGTCTTTATCTTCATAATGGGGGTGGTTGGTGAGAACTCTGCCTGTGCACAGCTTGATGCCAGCCAGCAGCTGCATGCTGCCTGCGAACACAGCCCGCTTAGGGGTCTTTGTGCTGTGGACAAACAGAGAGAGAAGGACACATCATTCACCGCTATAAATATATAGATGAAACATACCACCACACATCTTTTGATGAATCAGAGTGTGTCTTAGTGCTCTGTGAGTGAGGTTAAAACAAGAGAAGGGAGAAAAGGAATAAAAAGAACACCACACATGTTGTTCTGCAGTTTGGAGAGTTTGAAGGGTATTCACAGGTACCTCAAGTTATCAAAAAAGTTTGATTGAATTTTGCTTTTTGTTTATTTTCTAGCTTTGTTGTTCCGTCCACATTCTTTTGCTTTCTGCATTTGCCTCAATAATTGGGACATATTGATGGCATTTAAAAGTTTCTTTTGGAGATTTTACCTCAAGGACAGTGGGTACCTCCATCAGGGCCAAATAAAAACACGTTAAATCACAAAGAGATGACAAAAGCTGTGGTTCAGAACAAACTTGTGTTAACAAGTTATACGAGAACTTGGTGTGTAGGTGTGTGTGCATGTTAATCTGTGTATGTTAATCAAACTTGACCTTTTCATGCAGGGGTGCAAACTCATCGGGGTTGAAAAAGGTGACAAAGATGCTCCCACGGGAAGATTAATAAAAATAAAAAAAATCAGCTAGGGATGCACGAGGATATCTGCACTAGGGTGGGCCATCTCATATTGTTCCCGACAACACCAGTATCATTTTATATATGATAAAAAAAAATTCATATTGCGATAATAGCAATATTCCTACTTGTTGACGTAATGACTTCATACCTTTACAGCAACGGCAAGTATGGCTGAAGACTAAGTTGCCTTAGCCCTGGGCGTCTTACACTACAGCCCCGAATGTTTTACGAATAGCCCCAGACTCTTTTAGAGACTTGCTGCTCCTCTGGTAGCGTCTATACTTCTCCTCTCTCACTAACTTAATATGTGCTAATGTGCCATAGTCTTCATTACATAACAGCCTGTCAAAATAAAGCTGTGGGTGTGTGTGTGCGAGGGGGTGGGGTCTGATGGTCAGTTCTGAGTCACACAAGTTACAGCAGGAAGAGTAGAGAGGAAATGACAGAGCGACCAAAAAAATAATAAATAAATATTATGTTGGTTAAGATGAGAGGATAACTTTACACACACATGCACACACTGTAACATCATAACATATGTAACGTTATATATACATGTAAATGGTGTGAGTGTGTGTGTGTGTGCCACAAGTCTTATGTGTAAAAGAAAGCATTAGCTGAAGTGGATGTGTGTCGTTAATGCATAATCTCAGGGCGGATGTGTGGGTTGATGTCTCGGCCTTCTGACCTGTAGAAGTGGGTCATTTCTTCTTTCAGTGAGTGTGTGAATTTAATCGCCCACTGCATCCCAGGGAGCAGGTTCCATTCCCTCTAAGTTGATTTACATTTAATTCCATGTTTATATTCCGATATGTAAATGTCCGAAGGCAATGGCATGCACCCCACTGACATTTTTGAAAATGAAATAATGACATTAATTGAGTAAATGGGAGGGGTTGGGGGGCACTTCCGTTCAAATAATACTTGTGTAATATAATGCGATATTGGATGTCTTCAGCTTTTGAGAAACAACAGACTAGAATAGAGGTGCAGCAGTAATGGAAGGTATGACAAAATAATGGGCCTCATGCAGATTTGATTACTTTTAATTTAACATGTTGCACAATGTATGTTTTAGTAGTTTATTGTCTATTTACCTCTGTTAAGGAGTTTATGTTTTCAGTTCCATTTATCTGTTTGTCCATTTGTCTGTCAGCAGGATTATGAAAAAACTACTGTCCTGATTTTTATGAAACAGAAAATTGTTTACACTTATTACAGATGATTAGGTCTAGCCTAAATGACAACACAATTTGACTGCTGGCTGCAGGGAGTGCACGACTTGTGGTGCACAACGGTTCAGTGGGTATGCGGGTGGATCTAGGGACGTCACGAGAACCGATACTTCAGTACCAAGTCGATGCCAACGTTCTGAAAACGTAAGGGCTTGAGACTTATGGTGTCCCGTTGTTCCGGGGACGAATAAAACTGTGTGAGGGACGCAGTAAACTCACTTTCAATTTGTCCAAGGGAAGCACCCTTTTTTCCCCTGATAATGCTACATTGTAAACGCAGGAGGAAATCTAGTTAACTTAAACTGTTAGCTGTTGGCATCCAGTGAACGGATGTTTCATACAGTTAAATTATGGTGCATTCAAGCCCTTTTGGTAAATGACTATTAGACGAAGGTAAATTATAACATTATCTGTTAACAGTAGCGAAAAACTTGAATAAATACAGTTGTTTGAAGGAATGTTTTCAAACCAATATAAAATAGATATTGGAGGGAATTATGGCCTGTTTAACTTCCAAACATAAAGCCGTATGCAAGCAGTAGTAAAGGAGTGTTTGTTGAAGTACATGGGATCTATTGTTTTGTTTTTGTTTTTACCGTGGTATCGAATTGGTATTGAGAATCATGGAATTTCACCGGTATTGGTATCGACTAATATATTTCTGGTATGGTGACGTCCCTAATTGGATCAAAGTGCTGCTAAGTGGCTTATTATATGATAGAATTTTCAAAAGTCTGCATTATTATCATTGAAGAGAAATCCAACTTTTTAATTTAGATAATAACCAGAGTAACATAGCGGTGGAGCGCACTGTCAACATAGAAGAAAAGCTTTTTTTCTTTTTGCTGCCCTTCAGTGGCATTTCCTTTCCTTTTCTTCTTTTGTCTGAGTTTAACATTACCTGCCAAATGTCAGTGGCTTGTTGGTTTGTGGAGTGCTCACAGCACTTAAGTCTGCTGCCCTTATATGGGTTTACTGGGGTGTTTCCTTATGCTAATTGAAAATTGCCTAATAGCGCATCCAATTTAACATCACACGCAATTAATTAACATACACAGGTGGGTAAGAACAGATTTGCCGCACGTTTCATGAATAGCACATAGGATTTTCTTATCTTCCTCTTATTGCTGTGTGCATATAAGGTGACCTCTATATGGGGGAAATCTGAACAAATCCACCTGTTGTACTCTTACTTACTGTTCAACAATACTGATTGCACACCCTCATCAACATATTATTTTGCTATGGAGATTCGTGATTTGACTTCAAAGGCTCCTGACAGAGTCATGCCGTCATTTGCCTTCAGGAACTTATTACCAAGCGGCAACCTATTGGGTCTGAAAAGTGAAACCTTAAAAACAATAGCCAGCAGGGAGCAACTCCCAAAAAGTCTGATTGTATAGAAGGCTATGAGCAAATGACCCTACTTCTCACTTGATTTATTACATCAGTAATTTATGGTCTCAGTCACTAGTTTCAAGAGTTCTTCAATACAGCGTGATGTTCATTTTATAAAATATGGGGCCATTTAGAGTAAAATAGACGATAAAGCAGCGTACGCTTTATCACGGTGTTCTCTATGTTTTTATCTTATAACTTTAACCCTTTCACAGTGTGTTTTCACTAAGTTAAATAAATAATGTTAAATAACATTTTGGTCACCTTGAAATATCTTGTTCAGCGTTTAGTTGTACTTAGCTCCACCCTCTCGTGTCACTTCTGGCTCCAAAAAACCAAGATGAGGACAGCAAGAATGCAAAACTCAAGGCTTTAAAACCATATTCCAGAAACCAATGAATGACGTCACGGTGACTATGTCCAAATGAAAAACGTTTTTAGTGGTGCTCTTATACATGGTGTCTGGTGACCTAACATAACCCAGCTTTACCCAACTTGACCCATTCAGAGTATGAAAACACGTGTGGGCGTGCAGGATAAAAAGGTAATGCAACATCTCTGAGGAGCTGAGTGGCCTTTCTGATCTTTATTTTAGTCACTTCCACCTGCAAAGAGTTGAGAAAGCACTCCAACCACCCGCAGACACATAACCACACACAGAGTTAAGTGGTACTGAGAGGAAATTATGATAATGACTAATGGTGAGATTGAGGAAGTGATTGGGAGAGTTCCTATAAATGTGCCAGGCCGTAGGTTTTCTACTGAAGTCTCATTTCGGATTGAGAGGTGTGTAGTTCAATCAAGGACACTCTCCCTCTGACCACCTCTCTCTCTCACACACACACACACACACACACACACACACACACACACACACACACAATTTAAGAATGATGCAAAATGCGGCTAATTTAGACAATTTGAAACAGGACAAGGAGAAGGATGACAGCAAGACAATCAAGGGAGCAAGAGAAGATGTGAAAAACGGTGAGGATACAGTTTCACAGAGGGAGCCGAAAAATGTATTTATACAGAAGTATTGATACGCAGATGAATAGTGGCACATGTTACCAAGAGTGGATAAGGTC
>CALSCE010010660.1:1579605-1590674 GCA_943593645.1 Bovichtus variegatus
ATACACATATACACATATATATATATATACACATATACACATATATATATATATATATATATATATATATCTATCTATCGATCGATGGACAGACAGACAGACAGACAGATATAGATATAGATAGTCTATACCGACTGAACCCCTGGAACTCTAACTGCAGGCTGTTACTGTGAGCAAGAGCTGTCTGCGATGTGCTTGGTTAATCAAAGTTTGAAATTAACACAGTATCCGAACTCCTACCGTGAGCTGAGAGAACCAGAGCAGATTCTCGTGTATGGCGTTGACGCACCAGGCCTGAGTCAGTGCCAGCAGCCCAGCTAATAACAGCCCGGCTGCCATGGAAACACACTGTCGCCTAGGCCACCGGGGTAGAATTCTTGAACCGGAACAAGCACCGGATCCTGCGATCAGCGAAACGTCCCCTGTACCCTCCTGTGTGGTATTAGACCTTTCTGTCCTCCACATCATGTTACTGCTACATCCTTCTGCAGCTGGTGCGTCTTGTGAAAGGCCCAAATTATGTTGTGGCTTGCTCAGCTCAACTCTTTTACGAAGCTCCATTGCTTGGGAAGTTGGAGATTATCAATATGCTCTTGGATGCTTTGATGAGCTGAATTCAGGTAGATAAACAGCATGCTCCTGGGCTGAGCTATATAAGTGATCCAAATCCATTACGGCAATAAATGTAAATGCTGTGTGTTTTTCTTTTCTTGAAGTCGGTCCAAATAAATTAGCTTTTTAATCGCTTCAAGTTCCTTGCCAAAGGAAATATGTAAAAGCTTTCTACGAGGGAATGAGCAGCTAGTTCCGTTCCCAATCCTTCTTTTGAGTTTGCTCAAGGCAAAAAATGCCTTGGCTTTTCACCAAGAACTCTGATGAGATGGCTAATCCTTAGTTTAAATTAAGGTCAAAGAGAATAGGCAGAGTTAACAAGTTCACACATTGCTCATTACCCCCGAAAACTAGCTCACTTCTCAGAAGGCACCGATCCTCTTCTCTCTGTTTCTCTCCGTTAACATTTTCTTTGTGAGTCTCTTTGAATAACTCATCTCTCTGATGTGGTGCTTGAAGAATCCAAGTGAAGGTCCGTCCAGCATTGGTCTTGCATCGTATTCCCTCTGCTTCATGTCGTCCAGAGCCTAAACAAGGACCAACTTCTGCCTCCCTTGAACTCCAACAGACACTAAACAAAACGCAACCATTCTCAAATCAGCTACTAAGTATGAAGAGAAAAACCTACATAAAGTCTGAGTCACAGTAAGTCTACGAACAGGCTGGACTGTAGATAACTGGAGCAGCCAGAGAGGGAGGGAGGGAGGGATAGAAAAGAGTCACTACTGGTGACCTCTTGTCTATAAAAACACACATGCTCACAGGAAAAGAACAAGATTTGGGGGGGGGGGTGGAGACAAGAGAGGGGAACTTGTTGGAACATCGTTCTGGAAAAATGCGGGGAACATTTGTCAGACATTTGTGCATCTTGAACCGGTGTCAAGCTGTGAGCACATGTCTGAAATAAACTCCACCGACCGACGGGGACATGGCTTCTCGACTGATGAATTCAAGAGGTCAGATGAAGCCAGCTGTCTCACTCCATACGTCACGCTAATAAGCATTGTAAGGCTGTGTGAGAGAAAGAGTGTGAAGAACTTTATCATAAACCCTACAGACCCCTTAACCTGAGGCTAACACGGCAACTGCGTTCCCTCTACAACACAGCGGATGCGGAAGCCACATGTGAGATTATTAAAACCAGTCCCTTTTCTGTCCAACAGCTTCTCCACAGACTGCCAACACTCCGATAGTCACGTAGGTTCAGGTCAGACAGCAACAACCGCAAAGTACAAACAGCAAGCGGGCAGGACTCCCAAAACTCCCAAATTACTTTTCAACATTTTTCATTCTTTCCATCCTACTTGACCTGGAAACAATTATGAGAGTGTGTGGGTGTGGGTGTGTTTGTGTGTGTAAGTGAAAGAGTGAAAGAGTGAGAGAGAGACAGTTGATCTCTAAGGTCAGGGAACGAAATATATAATCTCAACTAGCTGAGGGAGCAACAGCAAGCAGTTCAAGGTAGAGGTCAGACTGGGGCATCAGCTGACATAGACACAAGTGTCTGAACAACACTGTTCAGACACTTGTGTCTATGTCAGCTGTACACTATACCATTCGCTGGGGCTTGAATATCTGCATGTGTGTTTTTCGCTGGACAATGTAGCACGTGCTGCGCATGGATTCGTATGTTTGTCCATACTAAGCCAGCTAATAATGAACATCAATCTTTTTCCTTCCATTTTACCCACTGTCCCCACTGGTGTTTTTTTTGCACCTCAAACTGAGCTTTAAAACTGTCTTCAGAGTCAGACACATTAGAGGGATGTGCACATGTAACTGGCCAGTTTAAGTAATAGATCCATCACTTCAACAACTTTGTGTCTTCGGTCTCCATGCTTGGACAATAAACAGAACAAATATGTTGTTCGCATAAAAAAGTAAGTTAAGCAGAATATGCTCTGCCAGATGACAGCAAAAGTTGAGCAAGATTGAACTTTTTCGCAAGATGATCCTGCGTTTTGCTATTGGAGCCCTTTGCATCAGCACTCCTTCTGAAAGGAATGATAGAGCTGCGCTAATGTCAGTCTGAACACAGGCTAAGGAATTGTCGGAGCAAATCAAAAGTGTTTACCTGTTCCGACCGGCCCGACTAGAAGGCAGAGTGAAAAGTCATCCGTCATTAAGAGGGAGGAGGTTATATACTGTTTAATTATGGAGATAGCTTCACAAATCTTCAGACAGTCTCTCCTGGAAGACATTCAAAATGTTGCCCTTAGCTTACATTCTCACCTCAAACACACCTAGTGGACTGATGGGTGCGACTGTCGGATTGTTGGTTTTGGGAAGTTACAGAAATTGCCGGTCATAGTCCCACTACATTTCTGATGGGGTTTACCGAAGTTTACCGGGCGGTGTTTGTTCCACTCCTGCCCAGGTGATGGCTGTAATGCACACTTCCAAACAACGTCAAACTCCATCAGTGTTATGAAATTTACGGACAACACAACAATTGTAGTATTGGCCTCGAAAGACAAGGAAGACAGACTTCAGGGAAAATTACCTGGTTGTGAACGGAAAGAGAAACTACTGAAAAGATTACACACTTCAGAGCAAAACGATCAATAAAGGCACCTAACCTTATCGGCAGCCAACCAATTACAATGACCCACACCTACAAGATCCTTGGCACACACATCAGCAATTACCTGGAATTGCCAACCATCAAATGCAAAATGCCAAACAGAGAAAACTCAAAAAAGGGTCTACTGGTCCAATTTCACATAACCATAAAGCTAGACCACCCACTCATTATCAATTACTGTCTGGTATCACACCTAAGCACACAATAAAGAAAATGGATAGAATTATCACCAGAGCATGAAAGATTATAGGCTGCAAACTCCCCCCACTGTACTCCATATACACACAGAGCACTACCTTACGAGCAATGAAGATCACAGATGAACCTCTTCACCCAGCTCACCATCTTTTTCAGCGTCGTCCCTCTGGCAGAGGGTACAGGTCACTAGGAGGCAGGACAGAACGCCTTAACGTGAGCTTCTATCTCAAAGCCGTGCAGTTGATGAATACACGAAAGCTGGCCTAATTGCAATTGTATGTGGAGTTGTATCTGTATGTTTTGGTCTTTTTCCCACTTGTGTCCTTTATGTTTACACTGATGTTGTTTGTGGTGTACCTTCACAGCCATTCCATCTGTATTGAAATTAATTCCACCAGCCTAGCAGAGTAGCAATTAAAGAAACTTGAACTCTATTACTTTTGTAGTTTGCCTTCCAAGTGTTTGAAGAAGATATTTAGCGGCTTTCCTATTGCTTAGGCATTTTAGTGTAGCTGGAGATCAATGTGCTACGTGGTTTTCTCATGTAAACAGCATACGTATGTCAGATTCAGCCGGTTCTGTGTGAACGCAGTCTGAGACAGAGGCTTTGATTGCATTAACAGAAGGAAACACTACACACACACCCACGTATGCGTGCAATGTGCGATGATGTCAGCCAGGAGCCCACTTATGTGGGAACATTTCAGGGAAATGTTCACCAAGGCCTGTAAAGTGACTTGCATTTATTATGAATGAAAGCATCTGTCTGCCTCTTCCTTTTTTTCACACACACACACACACACACACACACACACACACACACACACACACACACACACACACACACACACACACACACACACACACACACACACACACACACACACACACACACACACACACACACACACACACACACACACACACACACACACAAAGCAGCAGAGGACCACAAACTGTGTCCGTACAGATTCCGCTCAATTACCTGAATGTGCTGCTTTGTCTCTCTGTGACAGAAACTCACAAATGCCTCTATGTGGGTGAAGACGCATTGCACATTTGCATGAAAAACAGATGAAGCACCTGGCTGGCACTGCACCTTACTGCTGACAGATGAGACAAATTCTCGAAAGATGAGTCGTAGTTTTGTTTGATTCCCCACTCTCTCTTCTGTCCTACATACAAAAGATAAGTCCATTCTGTGATTAGGAGAAGAGTATGTACAGATGAATCTGTGCTATCGTCTATGGTCACTAGCTGTGAGTCATCACTCCCACCAAACAAATTCCACCAAAATTGTGAAACTCAAACTTTCTAGCAGATTCAGAGACATCTGAACTCAGTGTTCCATCTTCAGCCTCGTGTTCTCTTTAATATCTATTACTATGTGTAGTGTCTGTGGTTTGTATTGATGTAGCTGCACCTCTGACTGTTGGCAGTTAAACTTTACACCCCAGCTATGGTACAAGCCTTAAGCACCATTTTTACTCAAAAAAATCATGTTACAGTATGATTTCTGAAAATAGAACCAGCTGTAGAAGCTGTCACAAGGAGATGCACCTGCATTATATTTCAAACAAAACGATGAAAACGTTTATTAGACCAAAGATATTAAAATTAACCAATTCTGCTGAACACTCAAAGTCTATCAAGTAGTGATGCGTGGGTTAGGTTTTTCTTTAATACCTGCCCCCCCCCCCGACCCGTTATGAGAGCCAGTCCACCCAACCTGCAAAAATATGCCTTAATCAACCACCCAAACCCAACGTGCAAATCATAAACATAAGACTAAACCAGGCCACACCAGGTGACCTGCATTCCTCTCCTCGGTTGACTCATTAATTTACCAAAAACAAATGACTATTACTGCACCACTAAATTAGTCAAAAACAAAAGATGCAAATTAACAGTGCATTTACATGCGGCCCCAGTTATGACTCTGACAGAGCGATCTGTTCTGCTATATCAACCAGGTTGAAGTCTGCTATGTATATCTCACTCTGAACCAGTGTCGGTGAAGCTTTGGAGGGTGGTTTAAAAATGACATCATATCTGGCAGGTCACCATGTCCTGTTGCCGTACAACACTGAAGAGACTCTAAAAAGGTCCATGTGGCCCTGGTGTTTCAGGACTTCATGTGGTTCATTTACCGAGCTTGATAATCAATCTGCTGCAGCGCATGCAAAGAGCAATTAAACCATTTCAGGATGAAATGTTTGTGACGTGTCTGATCGGCACTTATGTTGAAGCTACATTTCCTCTTGAGATAAGCAATGAAATGTGTGGGGAATTTTTTCAGCTTTTAAATGTTATAAGTGGGAGGCATTTTCCATCTGTAAATATCCACATCTGTGATGTGCTTGATGAATCTTACATATGGATGTCGAATCCTTGAATAACCTCCATATAAAAGTGTCAGATAAAACAATCCAGCCATCTCTGCTGCTTCTTAACAAGTGCCTCATAAAAGACATAAAAGGCTCCATGTGTTTTCAACATTCCCAGACCTTCTTCCTGGGTTGGCGCAAACTCAGCAGCAATAGCTGGTGTTAAATTGTCAGTGAGATATAGAGCCAGTAAATTTACAGTTCTTACTAAACCACGGAGACATCTACATATGTGTTATGGTACAGGATCAGTGGACAAAGGGCAATAAGTCATCACATAATGATTCGCAAATATTACATACAGTAGCTTGTGAAACTATGTCCGACCAATTTGACCTCAAATCGCTAGTGCTTGTGAATTTGGAATTACAATGCATACATGGAGTCTCGGTCATTTATGTGATCCCTGCTGCCTTCCTAAAGTGAATGTTACACAATGTCATCCACTTTTGGCATCCTTCAGTAGTTTGTCCTGGTATGTTTGCTCCTCTAATTGTTGACTAGACATTCTTTACTTAAATAACATCTTATATGTAAATAAAAAAAAAACATCAGTGGTTTACAGCTATGGCAGATTATACTGAATAATAATGATAATGAGCACAACATGACACAAATTTAAGATTTGACAAGATACAGGAACTGTCCTGTACTTCAACACATGGATAGACCATGTGTCCTGTATGTAATCTGAATGTTATTATTTGAATGAGTCTAATTATTGCGTTAGAAAAACAGCACACACTGTGATAAATTTAGGTGCTTTGTCATTCAGCTCTACTATTTTGTGAGTGGTCAGATTATTACTAATTGTAGCTTTGAAAAGGTCTAGAAATGGTCAAGGTTTCTACAGCGATTTCATTGTTCAACCGCCATCACTGGCTAACTGTGTTTTGATGGCTCAGAGCCAGAGATTATAATGAGACTAGTTGCTAATGTTAGTCTGTTTGTAAAATTAAGACAACATAGCCAGGGTTCCAGATTGCCACCACTTAGCACAGTACAGCACAGCACAGTACCACTAAATTTTATAACTAGGAGCACCAGTACGACTTGCAGATATGACACCCGTTTCTTTTTGTTTTTTTTTAATCATTATCTTTTATCCTGTAAAACACCAGGAGGGAGCAAAAACTGGTATGGTGGGGAATTGGATTGCGTTGCGCTCCAGAGCCAGAGCTAATAGCGCATCTTCAGAAGCGGCTCTGTGGCGCGTTGCACAGAGCTTACAGGCACTGTATGCAAAATATATATACAAAATAATTATGAGGATGAATGTATCTTTAACAAATAAAACACAGCCACAAATATTTAACATTATTATTCACATTATATTTGTTAGGTTTTTATTTAGTGTCTATGTGTAAAACTACCACTATTTGACTTTGATTTTTCTTTTTTTTAACTGCATGTGTAAAATTTGTGACTTTTGCTTAAAAAAATAAATAAAAAAAACCCACATTCTATTTAAGCCTGTTACCAAAACATTTATCAGTAATATAGTTAAGATGGAAATAATATGAATGTTTTCCGTTGCGATTTAAGTGGTGCTTCTAAATTTTGTACTGGTGCTCCTAAAACTTTCAGTAGGAAGCACCAGTACTGTTTTTTTCCTTGTGGAAAAAGTTAGTCTGGGGCTCTGCTGATAGCAACCACATGACAGGTTTCGTTGGCTGATCCTTAATAGCTGCCTGTAGTGCCACTGTGGATCCTGCAATGGGCCTTTTTCACAGCAGACATTTGACTTGTCGTAGTAGGAAAAGTTCAGATGTAACTAATATCATTAACGTTGACCAAGAGGCATCAACATCAAACATTCATTGGATGTAGGAAAAGAGTCCTCCAACAACCTTACATTAACTCACTCGTCTGTCTGTTTAAACCCCATAGGGTTTATGAAACCTTTCTGACAACACCTTCTGGCTTGTAGGGCTCAGGTCAGGAAGTGTCATTTTGTTTTCTATGAACTGACGGCTTGTAAAGCCCTTTGAGACCGTAACAGTGAATAAGGGCTCTAAATAAACTTGAACTTGAAATATTGCTTTAATTTGTCATCCACTCATACATCGACATGGCTGACAAAAATGCCGAAGTTTCAACAAGCCCAAAGGAAATTGGAATTGTTATTAAGGGTGTGGAAGTCATCACAGGACTTGAAGGTATTGAATGGGCTTGCTGTGTCCTCCTAGGCTTGACCTACACACTGAATCTCGATTACCCCAGGCAGCTGAAGTATAACTTTGAGGTATTCCAAAATCTTGGAACTTGAACCCGAAAGCAAAGTCCAGTCCTCAAGTGCAAACGTCTGGCTTGAAATGAGCTTGTGGTCACAGTGCACACATTTAGATACGTCTATATTGTCAGTGTTACCCAATGTACAGCTTCTGCAGACTTGAGACTTGCACATTTGAAAGTGGCAAGTTTGTAAATTAGTACTGAATTTCACACTTTTTACGATTGTGCTTAGTATCTAATGTATTCAACAGACTGCACTCAAACCAACATTGGTTTGCTTAAATGTTCGTAGTTTGACCAATGCACCAAATGTGTTATCCCAGGGAGCTCAAGTTTAAGAGTTGAAGTTTGAGGTGCAGATTTTCTAAAGAGGAAATTGCCTGCTTGGAATGAGACAACGGTCATAATGTACACAGTTCCAGTTGTAGTGAATAACTTTTTAAACTCCCGCTACATGTCTCTGAACACTTGTAATTCTAGCTGCCTCTTACATTTAAACTTCTATTTTGAGCCCATTCTGTATTGCTTCTCATGTTTTGGTTTTAATTTAGTGCTATTAATATATTTTATGGTTTCATTTTGTTGTATAATTTATTTTAATTTTTTTAATTTAAGCACTCAAGATTTTGAACTTTTAACTGTAGCCTTTGTACATGTTATGATTTGGTTTAACATACAGCACACATATGTGTTTCAGTTTGAGTTGTTTTAGCTGTACATGAATTTTTTTTAAGACCATGTCACCAACATTTAAAATAAAGAGAGGAGTTCTTCATTAATGCTCGAGTTTGTTGATCCAAAGAAAGAAGAATATTTAGATTGAATTGACTGCATTGAAGGAATTCACATCAATGCACTGGTTTATGCAACTGATTATTCCTCAAATATGTATCATTGATATGAAGAATTAAATTCATTTTGATCAGTACTATTTACAAATTTAGAAGTTTGTTTTTTAATTCAACTAAAAGAATGTGTTTCGGTGTTAATTCATGCCTTTTTGGTTTTCTATTTAAATCTAAACTCATATTAAATGGATAACTATAAATACTCTTAATTCATTTATATTAACTCAATACCAAACATAGTCATATGTAATTAATAACATTGATTGTAATCTGTTGAGTTACTGAGTGGATATGGTGTATCTTTTCTTACAGTGGAAGAGCACCTCTGCCTCACTGGCCCTTCACTAGCAGCATCAACAAAAAACAAAAGAGTTGACCTCCAGATTGTAACAGTGAAGGTTTTTTGTTTACCTTTATGTTGGAGAACCACAGGTCGTTCTCATGCAGTGTGGCCATGTAGATACAGCACAGCAGGCCAAGACCAACAGACACAGACCAACCAACCGATGTCCAGATTATTGCCCCCCATGACCAATCACCTGCAGGAGCATTGACGTGTCAGCGAGTTGTTGATGTCAAGTAAAGGTTTAATAACTTTAACAGCCATAACATGATCGATTATATTCTTCCAAACTGTTTCAGAGGAGATTCAGTGAATGTGAAAACAATATTACATTAGTTATTGATACAAAGGGGTATATACATTATTTAAAAGAAGATCACATAGAAAAGCCTAGTGTGTGATTTGGTTAAATATATAGTTCAGAGATACAGTGGTTTTGGGGAATTTCATTGTTTATCCCAATTTCACAGAGATAGAAACTAATAAATGCCTGAGGACAGACCTTTTTCTTTTTTTACTTGGTGTAGTCTAAAGTTATGTCAAACAGTAAGGCTATCTTGGCTCAAGTGTTGAGTGTCTATGTGATCAAATGGCACAATCATGATCCCATAGGCATCCAGGAATTGAGCGAAACTAAGCAATTAAACTAGGTAAGCAGCTTTTTTGCTATCTTTTGTTGTTCTATTTGAGAGCATGCCTCTTTGACTTCACGTTCAGATTTTGTTATACTTTCCCCCAAAACCATGCCCTCACACTCACATAGCCCCTGCTTGTGCTTAGATTTGTTCTGCCTCTCCTCAAACTGCATGCTTGCACTCAGATATATTGTTGCTTGCACAGATTTCCTGCGATCCAGCTTCAGCCCTTCTCCTCGCACTCAGGCTGCTTCTGTCCGCGCGTGAAACGTCGGCTCTCGGATTTCTCCTCTGCTCTTGGATTTTTTTCTGCAATAACCCTGTCAAAATTCACCAACCAATAGAATACCAGGTGTAGTGCTGACCAATGAAATGATCCCCACCTTGTTGTGTACCAGCTTTTGTGTACCACCTTTTAGAGCGTCCCAGACGGGCGGTTATTCTTTAACCAGGTTCATTCATCCCCTTACGCCTCCAAGGCTTTATTATATGTAATTCCATGGAATTTTTTCATGGGTCAAAGAGGCATGCTCTCAAATAGAAATAAAAACCTTTGAACTAATCGTTTAGTTGACGTCGACCACGTCAGAAATCAAAAGTGTTGTTTCTGAACGGCCACACTGGAGGGCGGAGTAAAAAGCGGGCCGTCATATAGAGGGAGGGGGGGACATAATAACATTGTTCAAACATGGGGATAACAGCGCACATTTTCAGGCATTCTGTCCTGGAGGGCATTCGTAGTTTTGCACTTGGTTGTTTAAATGAAAAGTGACACAATCATCATTCAATCATTTTAATGTGTGAAATGCAGGAAAAAAAACTTTAGTTAATTATGCCTGATGTCTTCTGAGGATGTAACCCAACAAGCAAAACGTAGGCTTGACTCCGCAGAGTGAGTTATGAGAAGGCGTCATTTCATTTAAACCCCACCGAGAACTTCCCCTCCCATTGGCTCACTCACCCTGCAAGATCTTCTCTGGATGATGATCGGTGCAACAGTTGGACTGCTGAGACTGAAACTCTGCACCAATGGGGGGCTCCTTCCCCTTGCTGACCTTCCTCTGACGTAGGGCTGTCATGTTGAAGAACTGCAACCAGACAAGAGGTGGGGGGGAGTGTGTCTGATTACACACACAGATATGATTGACGCATGGAACACACAGGCACGTATACAAACAGCGTGTGTGTGTGTGTGTGTGTGTGTGTGTGTGTGTGTGTGTGTGTGTG
>CALSCE010010660.1:1590684-1628374 GCA_943593645.1 Bovichtus variegatus
GTGTGTGTGTGTGTGTGTGTGTGTGTGTGTGTGTGTGTGTGTGTGTGTGCACGACTGCAATCTGAGCCAAAGCAAACAACGAGCTGCACCACTGTTTGTTTTCCTTCACTTGTCTGTAGCCATTCAGTCAGTCTGATACATGGGGTGGACAGGCCTGCTCACAGTGGCATTTCCTGCTCACGTCGCTGCCAGAATAACGTGAAACATCAGGTCCCATCTATCGACACCGACAGCACCCAGATCACCGGCAAACTACCGTAGTTAAGCCAGATGGTGGGCTACGCCAAAGCAAATGTGTAAGTCCCTAATGAAATATCATAAGGGACATTAGCAGTGATGCGAATGGTGAGGCACAGAATAAAGTACGATAAAGGTTTCAACTCCGCTTGTGTAGCATAGTTCTACAGCCTTGTTATAATGAATGTGCATTTTGCATAAAGGCGCGCTCCCGTTATGGACGCCAGCTTTTCTTTCTGTCTTGACAGCAACAAAGACGAATACGATTTGCGCCAACGGTACATTTATAAGCCTCACCCTCCTCTACAGCAGCGGCTGGTAGGATGGTCCGACAGCTCTCCTCTACCTCCCTCTCTCTCTCTCTCCTCCCCCTCAGTTCTCTCTGTCTCTCTTTCTGCCTTGCTCTTTCATTTTCCTCTCCTCTTTTTTTTCCCTCCCGTTAGAATTCATCGGTCAGCTTCATACCGCACCGGGGTTTAAGCACGGGACAATACCGGAACATGAGAGAGCCGGCCTTCAAAATAAAAGCGAAAGGGCTATCATTTTTTTATTTTTATTTTTTTTAAAAAGGAGTTTTAAGCAGACATGCGCAGGAGGAGACAGACTGAACCTATGTGTTAACCATAGTGTTAACGTATATGGCCAGGGATTATTTAATAGAAAGGCTGGGAAAGGAGTGGAATCTTATCTTGTTAAACACAGTTAGTTCCGCTTGTATTACACGCGGAACTAGGCTACTGGAAGATATCTGGTAATATGGCAGAAAAAGAAAGGGAACACGCCACCGCAAGCCCTTTAATTGCTTTACATACACTAAATATGGAAATGATACAAACAAACAGCAGTTAACTCAGATATAATCAGAATTATATATGTTTTTTAAATCCGGTTGATTCTGTATCTTTTTCCAAAGGGCTAGCAAAATAAATATAGGATAATTAGCCAAATTCCTCAACATTTATATGCTTTGTTTTTTTCATTATGCCAATAACAACTATAGATGATAATAAAGTACAGACCCAACATTTGGATTTTGGGACGGTTTACGTTCACTTCGGGACAGTTAAAACTGTTGTTCGATTGTTCACCCAGAGTCCCACCTGGGGAGGCGTTAGAAGAAAATGGAGCGAGGTGAAATGATGCTCCGTGTCTGCTGGATGTGTAAATGGGCAACTGGCTGAAGTCTGTTTTAAGACTAAATCAATTCTTAATATCCGCAGGTTTATGTACCATATTTGATCGTCCTAATAGCCCTTGTGTCAAGGAACTCACTGAAGGATTGTTACGGCGCCAGCTGTATTTTGAAATGTGTCTTGTGTATCGTGTGAGAGTGATTGCTCTGTCTGGTGAGGATCTTTGTGATCAATGCAGGTGCCTCTCTCTGACTGGCTGGAGTCGTGGGTTCGGCCTGAGGTGTGTCTGCTGCTGCCAGGTCCATCCATCACCTCCTGCCTTTTTTTAAAATGCTTGGGTTTCCAGCGGTCCGGCGACAGCAGTTTGACGGCAGCATCGGTCTGTCCTCTCGGCCTCAAAACCTCTTCGTTCTGTGTGTGATCGTTTGTGAAACTTTGGTCAGGCCCAGTGCACTAGTTGGCCTTCTGAGTGTCTGTGTGACTTGATAGATAATAATCTACTTTTTGCTTGAAATAAAACCGACATTTTGGGGCCAAAATGCCATTTTATTTTATAGCCTTTTCTCCTGTTTCTGCTATATCCAAGGATCCCGATTTAGTAAATGTTTTTTTGATTTTGTTTAGGGTTAGCCAGCACTTTGGGAAGATAGATTTGTTTTGTTGTTTTAGCCTTGGTTCACCCTGAGTTACTGTATATTGTTTCCGTTTATTGTTGGAGTAATAAATAATTTCCCCAAACTGCAATTCAGTATTGAGACTTTTGTTTGGGGAATGGTGAGGGAAAGGCCTTTCAAACTTTACATTTAGGAAAAACATGTCATCTAAATCCAGCTATGATATGAAGTTAATGATATACAGTATGAACAAAGACCTCCGTAAAAAAAAAATAATAATTTGTATTTGTCGTAGTCTCATGGTCTAGTGGTCAGGCTTTCAAATAAAACACTGGAAGTTTGTGAGTTCAGTACCAGGGGGATAAAGGCATCTGCTAAATTACCTGCAATGTTACAGAGATGTAAACATAGAGAAGCATTTATACATTTAAAAGTAACACAAAAATTAATAAAACAATAATAACAAAAAAGTATTTTGTGTATTTTGTGTATTTTTGCCATTGTAATATCTCATGTTGGTAAACTATCATTTGGTCAGTTCCTCCATGATTTCTCTGTAGGATTTATAATATATGAGAAGAAATTTTACTGTGTTTGGTCATTTATATTATCATTATATTAACATACTATTTATTTATTTAATTGTATAAGAATTTCAATGTCTTCTTTAGAAAAACCTCCATTTTGGAAAAATTATCTCTATTTTCAAAAAATTAATAATTTCAAAAATTAGAAAAAATTACCTAAACCTTCAAAAAAAATTTAATTTTGGAAAAATTATCTTAAGTTTCAAAAACATCTTCGATTTCGTAAAATGTACTTAATTGTCAATAAATCTACGATTTCGAAACATGACTTAAATTTTCCAAAAACTTTCATTTTGCAAAAATATACAAACATTTCCCAAAATCTTTTATTGTGGAAAACTGACGTCAATTAAAAAAAAAAAAAAACCGCTCGATTCCGTAGAATGAACTCAACTTTCAGAAAAAACATCGATTTCGAAAAATGACTTCAATTTTGAAAAAGAATTTCAATTTTGAAAAATTACTTAAAATTAAAAAAAAAAAAAAAATTTAAAAAAATTACCTCAATTTATTAAAAACCTTAATTTTGGAAAACTGACGTCAATTTTCAAAAAAACTTGATTTCGTAAAATTAACTCAATGGTCAAAAAAAACTTTCATTTCGAAAAATAACCTCAATTTTCAATTTATTTAAAAAATGTTATGGCCCTTTAGTTTCAGCCTCATAGCTTATGGCACAGAGAAAAGAGACCTGTGAACTTGGCAGGGATGTTACCGTTCAATGCGGAATGGCCACAATATGGCAGATGAAGCTTGCTTCCAAGTCTCTACGACCTTCCAATTTAAAGTTATTCAAGAAAAATGGGAAGATACTTTTTGAATTTTCGCACTTTTACCCACTTCCAGACGTCGGAACCACACGGGACCACGACCAGCGGCGTGTTGCAAACATCCC
Organism: Bovichtus variegatus; assembly: GCA_943593645.1. Lineage (NCBI taxonomy): Eukaryota > Metazoa > Chordata > Actinopteri > Perciformes > Bovichtidae > Bovichtus > Bovichtus variegatus. Next base: position 1,594,151 of record CALSCE010010660.1, read on the forward strand.
CATAGGAACAAGTCCCATCTCTCTATCTCCTTCCTATCAAAAGTTATTCACAAAAATGTGGTAAGACTCAGCTTTAGTTGCAGGTGGACCCAAGCGCAGGACACAGACACAGGGTGCAGATAGTGTGCGTTAGACAAAAGGCAGGCAGGCAGGGTAATGGTTGGAGAGGCAGGCAGGAAGGCAAGGCAGGAGCACTGTAGCGGGAGAGAGAAAATAGGTTAGGCATGGACTCGGTAATTGCCGTAGTTAAACTAGAATTTAACACAGAGGTAAATGTGAGCAGGTGTGCTCACACAGGGAAACGACAGCGGAAGAAATTAAGAGAGGGAGCGTTCTTTTGGGAGCGCAACACAGTTTATTGAAGACGGCTCGGTCTCCGCCTCGTCCCCGCCTCCGCCTCCGCCTCGTCTCCGTCTCGTCCGGTCTGGTCCCGTCTCTCTCCGACATGAACCCAGCCTACTGCAAGCCAGAACCAGGTCATCGGCGTGCTTTTATTGTGCGACTGATTACCTGATTCCGTCCAGCTGCCTGGCCTCCAGCTGAGCTACTCCCATCTCCTCCCCAGCCACCACACCCCACTGCCACAGTAAAATACTAGCAACCAGGCCATGGACCACTGTCGACAGCGAATGATCTGGTGAAGAGTGGAGGAGAGCCCAGGGTTGATATACTGCCGATGATGAGGTGATTGCAGCCAATTAGAGGCGGGACAGCAACGACTCCCACACAAACAGACAGGCAACACAGAGAACATAAAAGGAGCCTGCTGGCTGTAACAGCCCCCCCCCCCCCCGCTCCCCCCTCTCTTAATGGACGCCTCCTGGCGGCCTAGGCTTCTCGGGGTGAGTGCGGTGAAAGTACTGGATGAGAGAGGAGTCCAAGATGTGTCGGCGGGACACCCAACTGCGCTCCTCCGGCCCATATCCCTCCCAATCCAGCCAGTACTGGAAACCCCTGCCCTGGCAGTGCACGTCCAATAACCGCTGTACTGTGAAGGCAGGATGGTCGTCGTTCATGCGGGGGGGAGGAGAAGCAGCAGCCTGGGGGGAGAGAGGGCAGGTAGAGACGAGCTTCAGCAGGGAGACGTGGAAGGTAGGGTGGATCCGCATAGATGCCGGAAGAGCTTGAGCTTGACCACAGAGGGATTAATGACGGAGACAATAGAAAAGGGTCCAATATACTGGGGTGTGAGTTTCCTGGAGCTAGTCCTCAATGGAAGATAGGAGGAGGAGAGCCAAACCCTTTGACCAGTCTGATAAGCGGGAGCAGGGATCCGGTGGCAGTCAGCGACAAGCCTGTTCCGTTCAGCTGAGCGGAGCAGGGCGGCGTGAGCATCTCTTCAAATCCTCCGACAGCGGTGGAGATGGTGCTGGACAGAGGGAACGGCAATGTCCTCCTCCTGAGCGGGGAACAGGGGTGACTGATAGCCCAGAGAGCACTCAAAAGGAGACATCCCTTTGCAGCGCTGAAGAGAGAGTTGTGCGCATACTCAATCCAGGGAAGATGGTCACTCTAAACCAGGGGTGCCCATTACGTCGATCGCGATCGACGTAATGGACGTAATGGGAGGACTTGGAACGGGCACATACAGTACAGGCCAGGACGAGTGTCTGCGTCAACGGAGGGCCACCAGAAGTGCTTCTTCAAAAGTGACAGGGTGCGACCAACGCCAGGATGACAGGCGAACTTGGACGTGTGAGCCCACAGGAGAGCTTGCGAGCAAATTGAGCTGGGGACAAATAGACGATTAGGAGGTCCGTCTCCTGGGTCAGGTTCCTGAAGTTGGACTCTACGAATGAGGGACTCAATCTCCCAGGTAAGGGCAGCCACATTAAGGCAGGAGGAGGGAAGAATGGTGTCTGGGAGGGCAGGTGAGTCTTCAGAGTGGAACTGACGTGAGAGGGCATCAGGTTTGGAGTTCCGGGATCCAGGACGGTAGGTGAGTGAGAAATGGAAGCGTCCAAAGAAGAGGGACCATTTGGCCTGCCGGGAGTTTAACCGTTTGACTGTTATATTTGTGATATAAGAGCGGTTCTTATGTTCGGTCCAGACCACAAATGGGTGCTCTTCTCCCTCCAGCCAGTGCCTCCATTCCTCTAACACCAGCTTGATGGCGAGCAGCTCCTTTTTGCCAACGTCATAATTTTGCTGTGCGGATGATAGCCGACGAGAGAAGAAGGCGCATGGATGGATCTTCTCATCGACAGGCGAACGCTGGGACAGGGCCGGCCGTATGCCAGTGTCAGAGGCATCCACCTCCACGATGAACTGTCGGGATGGGTCTGGCTGGACTAGAACGGAAACAGAGGAAAAAAGTCTCTTTAACTGTGAGAAAGGGGACTCCGCCTCAAGAATCCAGGTATAGGGAAAAGCAGGGGAAGTGAGACGAGTAAGAGGAGCCTCTGTAGTTGCGTATGAATCTTCTATAGAAGTTGGCGAACCCCAGGAATTGCTGTAGCCGCTTGCGTGAAGTGGCACTCGGCCACTTTGCCACTGCGTTCACCTTCTCTGGATCTGTCCTCACCTGCCCGCTCTCGAAGATGTAACCGAGGAAAACCACAGAGGTGACGTAGCTAATCCCGGACACAAACGCAACACTGGACGGTTTTCATCTGTTACGGGCGGACAGGACGAAGGAGAGCGGTAAGAGGAAAGGAGGAGGGCTGGCTGTGTTTGTGAACGATAAATGGTGTAACCCTGGGCACACCACTATTAAGGAACAAGTCTGCAATAAGGACGTTGAGCTGCTAGCCGCTAGCATGAGGCCATACTACCTGCCGCGGGAATTCTCGCATGTTATCGCAATAACAGCGTACATTCCCCCGTCTGCTAGCGCCGACGCAGCCTGTGACATCATTAACTCCACTATTAGCAGGCTGCAGACACAGCATCCAAATGCCCTCCTTCTGATCTCTGGAGACTTTAACCATGCCTCTCTCTCTGCCACTCTGCCCACATTCACTCAGTATGTCACCTGCTCCACCAGAGACAATAAAACACTGGATTTACTGTATGCCAACACCAAGGAGGCATACAGCTCATCACCTCTACCTCCCCTGGGAAGATCCGACCACAACCTTGTGCACCTACTGCCTGTGTACAAACCTCTTGTGTACAGGCAGCCGGTGACCACACGCACTGTAAAGAGATGGTCTGAGGAATCTGAAGAGGCCCTAAAAGACTGTTTCGAGACTACTGCGTGGGATGTGCTCGTAGACCCTCATGGGGAGGACATTAACAGCCTCACAGACTGTATTACGGACTATATAAACTTCTGTGTGGAGAACGTCGTACCCACCAGGACTGTACGATGTTTTGCCAACAACAAACCCTGGATTAATCCTGACATAAAGGCTCTGCTCAAAGACAAAAAGAGGGCTTTTAGGTCAGGCAATAAGGACGAGTTGAGGATTGTACAGAGGGAGCTGAGGTGGAAGATCAGGGAGGGTAAGAACAGCTACAGGAAAAAGATGGAGGAGCAGCTGCAGCGGAGGGATGTCAGCGGAGGCCTAAAAAAGATCTCTGGGTTCAAGGAACCAGACTCCCAGCAGCCCAAGGGGACATAAAGTGGGTGAATGACTTGAACATTTTCTTCAACAGATTTGATCAGTCAGGCACCCCTCCCCCGGCCCATTCCCACCTGCTGCAACCCCTACTGTCTGTATCACCAGGATACGACCCAGTTACCTCCCGCATCGCAACCTTCACCCACCCTCCTACCTCAACCCTTAGCCACCAGTCACCCTACACACCTACCCTGTCTCCTGCCACACCCCCCACCCCCCCACCTGCTACCTGCACTTTGTCCCTCACAACGAACCAAGTGAGGAGGGAACTCAAGAGGAGTAAGGTGAGAAAGGCTGCGGGTCCAGATGGCATTAGCTCAAGGCTCCTCAAATCCTGCGCAGACCAGCTGTGCGGGATAGTGGAGCTACTCTTCAACCTGAGCCTGAAACAAGGGAGGGTACCACAGCTGTGGAAAACATCTTGTGTGGTACCTGTGCCAAAGACCCCTCGTCCCAAGGACTTCAACAGCTACAGGCCGGTGGCGCTGACATCGCAGCTGATGAAGACCCTGGAGAGGTTGGTCCTTGGATATCTTCGGCCCCTTGTGAGACCATCAAAGGACCCGCTACAGTTCGCCTATCAGCCTGGCACTGGGGTGGATGACGCTGTCATCTACCTCATACAGAGATCTCTCTCTCACCTGGAGAGGGCTGGGAGCACTGTGAGAATCATGTTCTTTGATTTCTCCAGTGCCTTCAACACCATCCAGCCCCTGCTTCTGGGAGACAAGCTACAGAGCTCGGGGGTGGACCACCACCTCACCACCTGGATCCTGGACTACCTCACCAATCGCCCACAGTACGTGAGGACCCGGGAGTGTCAGTCAGACACAATTGTCAGCAGCACGGGGGCCCCCCAGGGAACGGTTCTGGCGCCGTTTCTCTTTACCCTCTACACCGCAGACTTCACCCACAATACGGCAAAATGTCACCTGCAGAAGTTCTCCGACGACTCTGCTATTGTTGGCCTCATCTCTGATGGGGACGACAAGGAGTACAGGGAACTTACTCAGGATTTTGCTCTCTGGTGCCAGAAGAACCACCTCCAGCTCAACTCAGGGAAGACCAAGGAGCTGGTGGTGGACTTCAGAAGGCGCAAACACTCTCCACCCTCACCAGTGAACATCCAGGGAACGGACATTGAGATTGTAAAATCTTGCAAGTATCTGGGGGTTCACCTGAACAATAAGCTGGACTGGTCAGACAATTCAATGGCTCTGTACAAGAAAGGACAGAGCCGACTCTATCTGCTGAGGAGACTGAGGTCGTTTGGAGTGCAGGAGGCACTCCTGAGGACCTTCTTTGACTCTGTGGTGGCTTCAGCCATCTTTTATGGAGTGGTCTGCTGCATCTCTGCTGCTGACAGGAAGAGACTTAACAAACTGGTAAAGAAGGCCAGCTCTGTCCTGGGGAGCCCTCTGGACACTGTGGAGGTGGTGGGAGACAGGAGAATGATGGCCAAGCTGTCATCCCTGTTGGACAACATGTCCCACCCCCTCCAGGACACTTTGTCCGCACTGAACAGCTCCATCAGTGACAGGCTGCTTCACCCGCGGTGTCACACGGAGAGATACCGCAGGTCCTTCCTTCCTGCAGCAGTCAGACTATACAATCACCACGGCCCCTGGTAGACCACCACACACCCAATGTAACACCACTGTTCCTCCACTCATGTGCAATACACCCCGTACTATTTATTACTATTCTTACTGTTTTTATTTACTTACTTACCTTACTGTGCAATACAATCATGTGCAGTACGAATGTGCAATATATCTTTTTTTAGTATGTATTATTGTTACCACTGGCTGCCAGAGTATTACTCTCACTGTTCACTTTCTGTATCACTTACCACTTACTTACTTACTTACTTGTTGTTGTGTTTTTTTGTACTTATATCTTGTACTTAACCTTATCTGCACTGTCCCTTTGCTGCTGTAGCGCTGTAAATTTCCCCGCTGTGGGACGAATAAAGGTTTTCTGATTCTGATTCTGATTCTGAGAAGATGGTGGCTCCCTGCAGAGGCTCGAATGCAGAACTGATGAGCTAACTGGCTAACTCAACCTTAACTGGATCACTTAGCCCATACAGAAAAACCCCTCTGAGCACCTCATCATTCCAGCCGGAATCAGCTGCTATAATTCTGAAGTCAACAGAAAATTCGACCACACTACGGGAGCCCTGGCATAGTGACAAAAGCCGCCTCGCGGCATCCCCCCCTTTGACTGGATGATCAAACAGCTTCCTCATCTCAGCCACGAAGCTAGCGCAATTCAAGCTAACAGAAAAACGGCTGTCCTTCACTGCCGAAGTCCATGCAAGCGCATTACCCTTGAGTAACCCCATAAGGTAAGCAATCTTAGACTTGTCAGTGGAGAAAGTAAAAGGTTGTTAAAGGTCAAAAACTAGGAAACACTGCATCAGGAAAGCCCTACACGTACCCATGTCCCCGGCGTAGCGCTTCGGTGTAGGAACGGGGGACTCTTTGGGCTGGAGGGGAGGTTGGACTGGAACTGGAGTGGGTATTAGAGGAGAGAGAAGGGATGTCACTTGGGTCATTTGAGCCCTGATTTGCTTCACGTTGTCAGCGAGCCCCCTCAGTGATCCCATAATCTGCTGGATCTCGTGATTATGTTGCCCGAGTTGAATGCCTTGGTTGGCTTGACGGAGATTGTCTGTGTCCGGAGATTGTCTGTGTTCTGCAACTAAAACTGACTCAGCTTTAGTTGCAGGTGGACCCAAGTGCAGGACACAGACACAGGGTGCAGGTAGTTTGCGTAAATTTAAAAAAAAAAAACGGTTTTATTCCCTGGGAGCAGGGTGGAGCAAAATGTGGCAGGGATGGCTGAAGCGGGCAGGAGTGACTAGAGAAGCAGGCAAGCAGGGGAATGGCTGTAGAGACAGACAGGCAGGCAGGAGAATGGCTGGAGAGGCAGACAGGAAGCGAGGCAGGAGCACTGTAGCGGGAGAGAGAAAATAGGTTGCATGGACTTGGTAATTGCCGTAGTTAAACTAGAATTTATCAACCATTGTGAGAATAATCAATATTTACAATTACAATTTGCCTTATTGTGTCCTTATTAAGATGTAATATGTGATATGTAAGATGTTATTGAATTAAGTAACTTACTGGCCAATCTACTGTGAAACAAGATGCAATATTTGTAAACTGTAAAGTGGAAGAGTGCACCACCTAAAAGGGTGACTGAAGATCTGATTGGAGCAGAGAAGCGCTGAGAGGTGTGGACACGCCTATGTGCCAACAAGGGGCCAATAGGATCTGGCTCCAGCCAACCAATGGGAGAAGACTATACCTGAAAGGCGGCGGGTATAAAATATGTTGTAAACAAGAGATCGTGGCCGTTCTATGGATCTGTGAGACAGAGTAACTGCTTAAATGTGGTCTGTGGAACAGTGAAATGGGGCGGTCCTCAGCTGAGTACTTTTTTCAATGCATACCATATCATCATGGAATAAATACAGTTAATATGAAGAGAAGTTTTCTGAAATTGATTTCTGTGCGTCTCTATTTCAAATTAAAAGAACACAACAAAATTGGTGACCTTGACGTGATTTGGAAAAAGGAGACGGTGCCTGGAGGACTGCAGCACGCTGGTTAACACTCGTACAAGGCCTACAATTAAAAGGTAAGCAGAACCTGTTAAATCCAAATCTGCATAGTATAAAATATATTCTGTTTAGGTACGAGTGTCGGCAGTAAATTGTAGTCCGACAGAGCTGTCTGTTTAAACTAATAAGTAAAAGTAAATAAAATGATGATGTGGTAAACAATACAAACGATCATGTGAACGAAGGCCTAGGCATCTGGCGCCGTTTGGATCAATACAGTGAACGGTGGCACTGACATCGCAGCTGATGAAGACCCTGGAGAGGTTGGTCCTTGGATATCTTCGGCCCCTTGTGAGACCATCAATGGACCCGCTACAGTTCGCCTACCAACCTGGCACTGGGGTGGATGACGCTGTCATCTACCTCATACAGAGATCTCTCTCTCACCTGGAGAGGGCTGGATGCCCTGCGAGAATCATGTTTTTTTTATTTCTCCAGTGCCTTTAACACCATCCAGCCCCTGTTTCTGGGAGACAAGCTACAGCGCTCAGGGGTGGATCACCACCTCACCATCTGGATCCTGGACTACCTCACCAACCGTCGACAGGGAGTACAGGGAACTTACTGAGGATTTTGCCCTCTGGTGCCAGAAGAACCACCTCCAGCTCAACTCAGGGAAGACCAAGGAGCTGGTGGTGGACTTCAGAAGACGACAACATTCTCCCCCCACACTAGTGAACATCCAGGGAACGGACATTGAGATTGTAAAATCTTACAAGTATCTGGGTGTTCACCTGAACAATAAACAGGACTGGTCAGATAACTCTTTGGCTATGTACAAGAAAGGACAGAGCCAACTCTATCTGCTGAGGAGACTGAGGTCGTTTGGAGTGCAGGAGGCACTCCTGAGGACCTTTTTTGACTCTGTGGTGGCATCAGCCACCTTTTATGGTGTGGTCTGCTGGGGCAGCGGCATCTCTGCTGCTGACAGGAAGAGACTTAACAAACTGGTAAAGAAGGCCAGCTCTATCCTCGGGAGCCCTCTGGACACTGTGGAGGTGGTGGGAGACAGGAGAATGACGGCCAAGCTGTCGTCCCTGTTGGACAACATGTCCCACCCCCTCCAGGACACTTTGTCAGCACTGAGCAGCTCCATCAGTGACAGGCTGCTTCACCCGCGGTGTCACACGGAGAGATACCGCAGGTCCTTCCTTCCTGCAGCAGTCAGACTGTACAATCACCACGGCCCCTGGTAGACCACCACACACTCACCAATTCAGACTGTGAAATTACACTGCTCTGTGCAATATCTCTGTGCAATATTTCCTTACTTACTCATCTATTGTTACTATTGTTATTTTTAGCTCTGTATTACTGTGTGCATTTGCACTTCATTTAATTATCCACTTAATTTTAGTGTTCACGTATTTTTATTATATTCTTTTTACCTTTCTGCTGTGACCATGTAAGTTTCCCCACTGTGGGACTAATAAAGGATTTCTGATATACTGTATATATTATACTTTATTACATTTATCGTGAAAACTTTAAATTCACTTATTTTAACTTTTTGTTTTTAGTTACTTATTTATTTAATTATTTAGTTTGATTTTACATGGGGATGCATTGAGACGCAAGGAAGCCATGCAAGGAGTTTGTTTCTGCACACGTGCATTGTGCTAACACTAATAAAGGTACACAGTTATCACTGCCAGAGCAACAGCAGCCTGATACCTGTTTAACAAACACCTGCCTTCTGTATTTATACTGTGTACTGTGTCTTGTTCAGAGGCACAGGAACCATTTCTATTGACTAACATCTGTGTTCAATGAAGAGCTAAACAACAAAACGGACCACAATGTTGCTTTATTTATTTATTATAAATAGTTTTCTTTTCATGATCTGTTATTGCTCACATTAACTTTTATTATGGATACAATTAATCCAGAGAGCGTAGGAGAGTTTGTCTGTCAGCAAGAAACACTGTTTTTTACATTTATCGTCATCTCCATTCAGTCACATGTGAGGCTTATAATAGATCATTCCCGAGCGTCGGGTTTGATAGGAGCTACATAATATCAACGTTCTCTGAAACATTAAGCCTAATAAGCAATTTCTATAATAATCTGGGTTTTTAAATGACGAATGTACAATCAGAATATCAATAACTCCGGACGCACATAATGAATAAGTAATATAAATGCATAGTGTGACTGTCAGCAGGACACAGTATGAAGACAGAATGCAGGCTGTTTGTTAAACAGGTACCAGGCTGCTGCTGCTGCTCTGCACTGATAACTGCAGCAGCGCCATGATGGAAAAGTGTGTGATGGTCTGCGGCTGCTGTTCCACACGCATGTAGCGTTTCCTACCGACACGTGCAGCTTCAGAGGGTTCACACTGTCACACTAGTACCGTCCCCTCATGCACATTTATCATAAAGGAATATTTGTTCTGTCTTTATTGACAAAGTTGCGCAACATAGCGCCGTAAATAAAGGATTGTATAACGTTAATCTGACTAATCGAGAACATAAATTAAGAGCTAAATAACTAAACAATACGTGTAGTATGCTGGCATGTTGAATAGTAGAATGCAATCATACGGTATAAATTCGGTTACACTTTTTAGCTGATATATTTGGATTATTTAGCTCACTTTCCACACATTTACTCCTCTGTGCTCCAGCGGCATAAACCGTTTTGAACACCGGCATACCACTTCAGATCCAGATCAATGAAAAAATCTCAGTGCAGAAACAAACTCCGTCAAAAGTCACTACAGCTGTCAAAGCAGACTGACGCTTCAGAGAAAAGGACGTCTCATTTCTCTAAAAACACGTCCTCGTTTCCTCTCTCCTCGCATGGTTTCCTCGCGTCTTTGTCCCTCCCAAGGTGGATGAATGGAGAGAAAATACGCAAGTGAGGGAAATGTGCGCCCCTCATCCCGTTCTCTAATAAACTAGTCCTATCAATCTAAATGATGAATGGGCATGAACGCCTCTCTCAACACCCCCTACATTTCCTCTACAGTAATTCCCATGATATCCAAAAAGCCTTTTTTTTTCTTTTTTTTTTTTTACCAAGCGAGGGCTTTTGTCTTGAAATAACTTTCGAGGATTCCACCTGCCCCTCGCCCCTAATTTCTCATTCGAACATATGCTAAGGTAAAAAGCATGGGTTTTGGTGTTTCCTTTGGCATTTTAATGTTAATTTTTATACATTATTATTATTATTATTATTATTATACATTTTCTTCAATAGATTTGATCAGTCAGACACCCCTCCCCCGGCCCATTCCCACCTGCTGCAACCCCCATTGTCTGTATTGCCAGGATACGACCCTGTTACCTCCCCCATCTCCACCTCCACCCACCCTACTACCTCAACCCATAGCTCCCAGTCACCCTACTCACCCAATCTGTCTCCTGCTACACCCCCCACCTGCTACCTGCACTTTGTCCCTCACAACGAACCAAGTGAGGAGAGAGCTCAAGACGTGTAAGATGAGAAAGGCTGCAGGTCCAGATGGCATCAGCTCAAGGCTCCTCAAATCCTGTGCAGACCAGTTGTGCGGGATAGTGGAACTACACTTCAAGCCTAAGCCTAAAACAAGGGAGGGTACCACAGCTGTGGAAAATATCTTATGTGGTACCTGTGCCAAAGACCCCTCATCCCAAGGACTTCAACAGCTATAGGCCGGTGGCACTGACATCGCAGCTGATGAAGACCCTGGAGAGGTTTGGTCCTTGGATATCTTCGGCCCCTTGTGAGACCATCAATGGACCCGCTACAGTTCGCCTACCAACCTGGCACTGGGGTGCACATTAAAATGCCAAAGGAAACTTCACAAAAAACATGGTTTAAAAAAGACAATTGATCCGAAGGTACACAGATTTTGCTGGTCACTTTTTAAAGATTCAGATTAATACAAAGTATAACTATATGTTCAAAAACAATCAACATATACATGATGATGTATTATTATAGATTAAGCCACCCGGCAGTATATAAAGTAGTTAAAATGAGCTCCACCTTTACCAGCTACAACATTAGTGAAGCTTACAAATTACTTTAAAAAATGTACGAGACCCTTTTTAATGACTTATTTGCTTTTTACACTAACTCTGGATATTAAGTGGCAATTTGATAATTTTGTAAGTGGCAATCTTGAGACATTTCTTTTTCTTTTTTTACCTGGCACTAAATGGCAGCTTTATTTTCTTGCAAATAGATATAGTCTTTATATTGATATATTGATATATTGATCGAGAGAGAGGGAGTTTTTGTATTATGTATTATTCTCGATGTTTTGAATTGTACCATATAATTAAAAATCCCATTATTACTCTACGCTTTGACAACATTGTCCTTGTTACAATCATGTCAGGAGATCGGGGTGGAGGGGCTCGCTCATTTTTGAAACTGAGTGAATTATAGAGTTTCTGTGTGTCATCAGTAAGATTCTTCAGGCATTTATTAGAACGTTCGCAATCCTAGTTCTTCTCAAAGAGTTGACAAAGAGTTGATAGGTAACACAGTTTGCATGGCTCAGTGAGACCCCACTGAGCCATGTTTTCATCAGGACATCTACTGACGACCCACTGACAGTGAAAACGTGCGATCATGACGGAGGGTGTGAGTAGAAATACTTTTGAAATCTATGTTGCCTGGCAAGTAACCCTGCTACTTTCAAAAATGTACTGACTGACTAAGGCATTGCCAAAACAGTATAAATGAATCAATTGTGACAGATGTTTGACTTTACAAGTTTTTAAACTAAATGTAAAGGAAAATTTACATCAATTAACAAAGATTGATAGACAGGAAACAAGCATACATTGTATGACTCCAGAAATAACTTGAGTTTTGTTATAAATTCATGTGATTTGAAAGTTGTTATTCATACTATAAGGCTTTGGTATTTGATCTGACTGCTCTCTGCATCCATCTCCCTGATATGATATCAGGATGACATGAAGCAGTGAAGAAGCTTTAACATGACACATGTCTGCCTGACCTTTCTTAGTGCTGGAAGGAACTGATCATTTACTCATGTACAACTTGCAAATCCACACTATTACAATTTCTTAGTTACACGTAGGCCTAAAAGTATTACATTCAAGGTTGTACTTTCGTAAAAGTATTACCAACTAATGTAGGCTCCTTAAAGTATCAAAAAGTATTTGTTAGGTAGTTATGTTATTATATGTTTATTGTTCTGTATTATCTTAATGGATTGACATGTAAACAGCACTGTGGTGTTAATATAATGCCACTTTTGAATGTTTTATAGTCTATACTTTTGGGTAGTCTCATCAATATCAATATAAGGGATTTGATACATGTATAGGTTTTGTAAATGTAAATTGTAAATAGTTAATGTATAAAGTGCATATCAGATGAAAATTTTTTTTAGTAAAGTCCGAGTATTTTTAAAAATGTGCCTAAGTAAGGAACTTGAGTACTTAGTTACTTTCCAACACTGAATGCAATAATGTATTATTCTTAAAGAACAACTAACGGTAATAAGTATCTCACTGGATGTTTATTTTGCATGGGGAAAGTCCAATAATTAAGTAATTGTTTGGATCCTGCGCTGATTGTAAAAATCTAAATGAGAGTGGGGATCACATTTTTTATACTGTGAAAAGAATATTTGTATCAACTGTGGGACAAGTATGTAAAAATATTATGTTCCAAGCAAGTCTTTTCAGCTAGATTTCAGTATTGCAACTAGTGCAGTTGGAGCTTATTCGCCCATTTTATGCTTCTGGGGTCTGTATTCTATAATAGTGCATAATGTTTTATGAACTGGAAATACTCGAGTAAAGTACCTCAAAATAGTACTTAAGTACAGTAATAGATTAAACATACTTATTTTTTCCCCACCTTTAATAATGAAACCATTATTAAATGTTCATGCAATTAACATGATCAGGAAATGTTGAGCAAAAGTGTAAAGTACAATTACTCAAGTATTGTGCTTCATAGAGAAATATTGTAATGTTTCATCAAATATTTTCTGATGTAGCAGTATGAGGGGAGTTTGGCAGATAGCATGACAAGCTTCAAAAATAGCCTAATATATTTATTTTACTTCATTACATTTATTGTGAAAACTGTTAATTTGAGCTTTGATATTTGAGCTTTTTTTATATATTTTAATTTATTTTATTATTTTTTTTTATTTAACATTGTTGTACACTATTTTATAGTTTTTCATGTCACCGTTGTATGAACTTTCATTGGATCTATTTTTTAAAATGATATATTTTTTCTATATACATTTTTTTGATAACTTTACTTTTGCTTATAAATGTACTTTTTTATATAATATTTAATAGTAATTCTTTACTTTTTTTATGTTTATTTTTTGTACTTTATGGTTTATTTATTTTACTTCATTACATTTATTGTAAAAACTGTGAATCGACTTAATTTAACTTTTACTTTTTATGTATTTATTATGTTTGATGTTTGATTTGATATTGTTATTCTGTATTTTATAGTTCTGTATTTTACCTTTTCTGTATTTTTATATATATACCTATTCTGTATTTTACCTTTGAATTTACTTTCATTGGATGCATTTTATGTTATTGTATTCAATTTCAATTTGTCAAGTGTAGTTTACACAATTTTATAGTATATTTTACTTAATCTATTTTTGTTACATATTATTGCTTCATAACTTTTAGTGAAAGTTTCATTGGGATTATAATATACATTTTTATACATTATTTAATAGTAATTATTTACTTTTATTGGATGCATTTTATGTTATTGTATTGTATTTCATTATGTAACTTGTAGTATATTCTATTTAATTTGATTTATTTTTTTAAAATTATATTGTTAAATAGTTTTTTTTGTTAAGCTTCCTTTTGCTTTTAAATGTAATTTTTTTAATATAATATTTAATGCTAATTCTTTACTTTGTTGCTGTTTACTTTGGTAGTTAGTGGTATATTTATTATATTTAATTACATTTATTGTGAAAACTGTAAATTGACTTATTTTAACTTTTATGTATTTATTTATTTATTCATTATTTAGTTTGATGGTTTTACTGTATTTTTATTGTTTTTCATGTTACCTTTTTTTATTACTTTTATTGGATGCATTTTATGTTATTGTATTCAATTTCATTGTAAGAGCCAAAATGCTAAATTTAATATTAATTTGATTTTGGTGAATTATGTGTAAACGATAAAATGTTGGAAATGGAAATGGCCAAGATATTATGTTAATTAGTTATTGTCGGCACTGTAGTGCAGACGCCACCTGAAGTCTGAATGAGAAAATAAAATAAAAGTGACAAAACAAAAGAAACCAGTGAACTCTGTGTGATGTTTGAGCGCGTCAACCTAGGCTCATTTCAAAGGACAGGAAGGAGCAAATACGAGGCTTGAAAATTGCTCCAATATTCATGACGTAACATTTAGTATATTCTATTTTATTTGATTGTTTATATACTCTTTGTGAGCTTTCTTTGGCATTTTAATGTAATTCTTTATATATTATTTAATTTTAATAGTTTATTTTCTACTGTTTATTTTTTATACTTTATGGTATATTTATTATATTTCATTACATTTATTGTGAAAACTGTAAATTAACGTATTCGAGATTTTCTGTTTAAATGTATTTATTTATTTTATTATTTTGTTTGATTTGACATTGTACTCCTTTTTTTTAATTCTTTTTTTTAAATAGTTTTTCACGTCACCGTTACATTAACTAACATTGGATCTATTTTTTTTTTTATATTATTATTTCTATACAATTCTTTTTTGTTAAGTTTCCTGTTGTCCTTTTAAATATACATTTTTATAAAATATTTAACAATAATTCTTTGCTTCTTTCTTTTTTTACCTTTGTGGTATATTTATTGTACTTCACTACATTTAATGTAAAATGATTTGACATTGTTGTACTGTATTTTAGAGCTTTTCACGTCACCTGTGTATTTGCTTTCATTGAATGCATTTGAATCAATTTCAATTTCTCAAGTGTAGTATACACTATTTTATAGTATATTTTACATTATATTGTTTAATAATTTTTTGTGAAGTTTCCATTGGCATTTTAATGTACATTTTTATACATTATTCAATAGTAATTGTTTACTTTTTTGCCGTTTACTTTTGTACTTAGTGGTATATTTATTATACTTCATTACATTTATTGTGAAAACTGTAAATTCACTTTAACTTTTATGTATTTTATTTATTCATTAAATAGTTTCATTTTACATGGTTTTACTGAGTTAAATTTTTTTTCATGTCACCTTTTTTTTACTTTTATTGGATACATTTTATGTTATTGTGTTCAATTTCATTATGTAACATGACAACAACAACAACAACAACGCTATTTTATGTTATATTTTACTTGATACATTTTTTTATATAATATTATTATTTTTATATAACTTTTTTTTGTTAAGTTTCCTGTTGCTTTTAAATATATTTTTTTTAAATAATATTTATAGTAGTTATAGTATTTATATAGTATTTATAGTATAAATAGTATTTCTTTACTTTTTTGCTGTTTATTTTTTAACTTTGTGGTATATTTATTGTACTTCACTACATTTAATGTAAAAACTGTAAATTTACTTTTTTTAACTTTTTATTTTTATGTATTTTTGTTTTTAACATTGTTGCACTGTATTTTATAGTTTTTCACGTCACCTTTGTATTTACTTTTATTGGATGCATTTTATGTTGTTCAATTTCATTATATAACATGTAGTATTTTCTATTTTATTTGATCTATTTTCTTATATTATATTGTTATTGTCGAAATCCTTGAGAAAGCCGTCGCAAAACAGTTGTGTGATTTTTTTACATAACAATAGTTTATTTGAGGTTTTTCAATCTGCATTTACAGTTCATCATAGCACAGAGACAGCTCTGGTGAAAGTTACCAATGACCTTCTACTGGCATCAGACAAAGGACTTGTCTCTGTGCTTATCTTGTTAGACCTCAGTGCTGCATTTGACACTGTTTTGACCAGGACATTCTGCTGCAGAGACTGGAACATTTCATTGGCAAAGCAGGAACCGCACTGAGCTGGTTTAAGTTATTTATCTGAGCGATCTCAGTTTGTATGTGTTAACGATGAATCCTCCATGTAAACCAAAGTCAGTCATGGAGTCCCGCAAGGTTCTGTACTTGGACCTATTCTATTCACCTTATATATGCTTCCTTTAGGCAGTATTCCAAAATTCGACAATTTCCCTCGGGATAAATAAAGTTCTATCTTATATTATTAAAGAAACCACTCCATAAACTTTCATTGTTATGTGGATGATACCCAATTATATCGATTAATCAAGCCAGATGAAACCAATCAATTATCTAAACTTCAAGCTGCCTTAAGGACATAAATTGGATGTCCTGCAACTTTTTGATGTTGAACACCGACAAAACTGAAGTTATTATACTTGGCCCCAAAGACCTCCAAAATGTTCTAAAAATAGCACTAGTCACCATGGAGCTCAGTCTGAAATTTTTATTTAATTGTGTTGCTGTTCTTTTTGAATCAATAACACTTGCATTATTTTTTATTTTAAAATGACAATATTGAATATAACATTTTAAAAACAAAAATGTTTTATGTACATATGAACTCTGACCCTGTCTGGGGTCACAGTTCAATTTCACCCACAAGCCAAATCTCCATTTCCCTTTTCGCTAAGACAAGCTAATGGGAGCAGCTACAATGGGGCGCTATATGCGGTTTTTACCCTAAATATGGCAGAAAAGCGAAAGAAAACTTACTATTTTCACAATGATTGGGAGGAAGAATTCTTTTTCAATAGTGAGAGAAAAGTGTGTATGTCTCATTTGCGGGGAAATAATGTACAAAAGTGTGGAAAACAATTTGTTCAAAAAGTGTAACAGGTTTGTTGTTTTGATAAAAATGCTACAGATTTAGTGATTAATACAAATGTGATCTGATTCATTAAAAAAATATGAAAGAGTTGATGTTCTTTTTTAAACTTTACATAATATTATATTGTTATAATTTGTACAGACATGAGACAGAGTTCATGATCCGTTCAAAAATGTTACAAAGTTAGTGGTTAGTACAAACGGATTATGATTTGAAGATGTGACCGTTAATGATTTCCTAAAAATATTTACAGAAGTGATACTTTGTACAAAAATATAACAGGTGTGATTTTGAACAAAATGGTACAAATGTGCTCATTCATACAAAACTGTCAATAAAGATATTTACAAAACTATCAGAGATGTGATAACTCTGACTTTCAAATGTTAAAATAGATTGAGAACATAAATAAATAATGTTGCATGTTTAAATATATCTGTTTCCTACCATGGTAAATCATTGTTAATAATTATTGTGAGGAATAATTAACATTGACATGTGATCAGACAGTCTCTTCACATATATGAATATTTATTATTAATGATAATATTATCATTAAAGGTGAACTGTGCAACTATATTATTCAGGAAGTTTGTATCAAACAAGTAGCCCTTCGTATTACTCAGTACCTTTGACGTAGTTCTCAGTTTCAAAAAGTTGGTGACTCCTGCTGTAGAGGCTAAGCCAACGCTTTAAGCCACTGAGGTGCTGCTTTGTTTACATAATTGACGCACTTGTTGTCGTGTCGGCTGATTAAAAGTTCCGTTACAAAAAGGTTTCCAATTCAACATTCAGTCCGTTTATTTTCTGCTAAACTGTTGTCCATTTCAGTTGGCTAAGCTTTCAAATGAGCAAACAAACATGACATTCAGAAACACAACAACTTTCAAACGCTACCTCTGCGTATGTGTGTATCTGGGTGTGTAACTGTTCACCTTCCGCCGAAACACCACCGTCAACAAACATTGGTTCCTACTTATATGAGGAGCGCTATTTTGCTCCTACACACCGGCCCCTAATTATTAGTACAGGTGGACCAAACAATTCAATGCAAACAATAAAAAGAGCCAACTGTGAAAACATGAATTTCTGTACATATACATTCAACAATCTGCACTTCTTGTATTAAACAAAGTTTAGTTACAGGTCTCACAACAATGATGGTCTTGGTCTGTATGTTGACAGAGTGCACAAGGCCCCTTTTGTCAGGAAAAACCTCCAATACTTTGCAGAGAGGCCAGGAACCATGTGGAGCTGAAGAATCCATGATGACTACAAACATCAGCGACCAAACTCCTTTTCCTTTGATTCCTCTTCTGCCTCTCTTGTAGTAACGGCAGGTATTCCCGAACCCATCACTTCCAAAACAGATCCGAGATGTATTGAACTTGCCTGCAGCGACGTTTCACATACATGTCAGATGGTTCAAACAATCCAGGTGGCAGAGCTATTTTTCCTTTTTCTTCTTTTTTCTTTCTCACTTTCCAAGTAGCCTTTGCCACTGCAAAGTTGTTTTATAGAAGGACATCAGGTTTCTTAAGGGGCAACTTTAGGCTGTAGCTGTCGTCCTGTTGTGTTGCAGCGGCATTCATGATTTCAATAAACCTGTGGTCTTCTCTCGACAGGGCTCTGTCCTCTGAGGCCTTTTCATTAAAGTTATGATTATACTGACTGTATTCATCTTGGAGCTCATGCTGAACAGAGATCCTATTTACCACAAGACAGCTCCTTGTCAACATTGCTGCCATTTCCATTTAAAGGACCATTGATGACCCATCCCAACACTGTTCTTATAGCGTATGGGCCATCTCAATGACTGCTGACAATTTCCTAAGGTTCCAATATCTTGGGAGCGTTGGTTCCTATCAACATGTCAACATTGCCTTTATACTGGGGATATGAATTTTTCTCCACTTGATGATTCCACTTTTCCACATCTACAGCAGTAGCAATGGTGTCTGCAGTGACTGGCATTTGCTTCTGAGTGAGGACCTCTGGAAGAGGATTAAAGTTATTTCCTTCAAGACCAGATACCTCCATCCCAAATAAAGAGTAAGGTGGAACAACTTTTTTCTGTCCCATAGTTTTTAGAAGAAAATTAGTTATTTTTTTCCTGTAATATTCAACTTCTGCATGAGATCTTCTGAGCAGAATGTAGCTGTACTTCCAGGATCCAAAAATGCATAGGTCTGTATGACCTCACTTCCCTTCGTGGACTTGACCTGCACCGGAATAATTGAGAGAATACAGCAATCCTTTCCAGCCCCTGTACACCCACACGTCTGAGAGGAAGTTTGTGGTTTTGTTCCTTGTGGCTCAATAGTTTGTTCTGACTCCACATACAATTTCTTTATATGGAGCACAGTGCGATGTTGTTCTTCACAATCTTCACAGTTTAAGCGTTTATTACAGTCCCGGCTTATGTGTCCAATACACAAGCATCCAAAACAAATTCCTTTCTCCTTCAGAAAGCGAATCTCGTCTCTGTGCTTCTTTCCTTTGAACTGTTGGAATTTGTCCAAAAGGTGAGTGCGGGAACAACAATGACATACCGAACTTTCCTGTGGCTTTGAACTATTTGTTGTTTTCCTTCCAACATAATTCATTGGCGTTACTGTAGTTGCAAAAATACTTCCTTTCACTCTGTTATTTGACTGTGGCTGGAACTTGTTGGAAGGTTTTACACCAACTACATTTTGTGATGCATCTTCAATGTTTCCAAAGATCGGGTCAGAAAGGACTCTCATATGCTTCTCAAGGAATTCAACCACGTCAATGAAATGAGCCCCGTTATTGGAGGCTTCCATAATGTTATGAGCTATGGTTCTCCATTGTTCCGAGTTTGTAATTTAGAAACAACCAAGTCCTTTAGCAGAAAGTTTGACCACCTGCTAGGTCGTTTGTGTTTCACTACAGCTGGCCACAGTATCCAGCTTGGCAGCAGTTGACACACTTTCAGCTGCCGGTAAATCCATGTCCACAACGCACTCTTCTCTATTTAACAGTCAAACTATTGTAACAAATCGACCTATACAAAGTTTATTGTTCATCCACTTCGACAACCAATGCATTGGAATTACGCCCTTATGTTTGCACACAAACTTAATAGATGGCCAATTAAACCGGTGGTAGCACTACATGTGTCTCCTTAAATTGAACGTTGTTCCGTGGCATACGCGGTAAGAAGCTCCGCAGCATCATTCACCACGTGGCTCCTCTCGGTGTCCTGTGCAGCAGAGGTCCTGGAGACAGAGGTCAGGAGATGCAGCTTGCGTAGCGGTCCAAACCTCGCGCCCGTCTTGCTCCTCAATCCTTGCCTTAATCCTCAAACGTGAAGAAACTCCTCTCCACTGCAAACGAGGCAAAGTTTTTGATTTATTGTAGAGGCTAAGCCAATGCTATAAGCCACTGAGGTGCTGCTTTGTTTACATACTTGATCCACTTGTCATGTCTGCTGAATAAAGGTTCCGATACTAAAGGTTTCCAATTGATTTTATTTTTCTGTTGTCCATTTCAGCTGGATAAGCTTTCCAATCAGAAAACAAACATGACATTCAGAAACACAATAACTTGGCTTTGGGCGGAAATACTACCTTAGCGTATGTGTGTGTGCACCTGTATTTCTTACTTGGCAATCAGTGGATGTGTTCCTGAGGTCTCGTCCAATCAGAGGCTTTGTTATGACGGTCACGCTAGGCTGTGGTGAGCAAAGGAACTTTTGATCTGCGGCAAAGTGTATGAACGGCAGGATTTCACTCTCCTCGCTAATCCTCCTTAATAAATGTAAGGTAAGTTTCCATTAACGTTATATATTTAGAGTTTCAGTGCTTTTCACTCTTTAATACGGCTGGTTATCAACATTTATATGCACTTGGTGAACTTTTCTCAGTCTCAAGTTCGGCGCATCTCCGTGAGAGGGAGGGCTAGAGAGAGACAGAGAGCGTAAGATATTTAATTTACCCAGGGTATTAAGGTATTTTAATACTTTGCTCTATGTATATTTACCCCAGTATTTAAGTTTTATTTATACTTTGTATTAGGTGAATGGGTTTATAAGCAACCGTCTGTGCTTTCATGTGTAGTTCATTACAGTGCTTAAAGTGACGCGGATGTTGAAGAGTTTGTGTTATTAAATCTTCACAACAACTGTTATATATGAACATTATATGCGGTATGTGAACTTTCTTCGTCTCATGTTCGGCGCATATCCGTGCTTGTTAGGAGTGAGGTGTCAGCGAAGCGGTGCTACAGGTGAGAGCCGAGCAGTCTGTTAAGTTTCACAAAGTGTTTAAAGTATTTTAATATCGGCTCTAGCAATTGATTTAATGTGCAGTGATCGGCTGAGTGCAAATGTTACTTTAAAATGTGGATGATTTGTTGACAACGTTGTCTTGTGTGAAAGTAAAAATGGGAAATAAGCAGTCAGTTTGTGGTTAGCTGACATGGTGCTAGAAGTGATGTTTGTCAAGAATGTTTCACATCTAAACACGAAATATCTTCTACTCTAGTGGGTGCTCGTGGGCATGTCTCAGCTCGGCTCAAGCGTTTCACCATGTTTTCCCCAAACCCTTGTGTGTGCAGCGATAAACATCCCAATTGAGTTGGTAATATATGTATTTCTGTGTAATGCTGCAAAACACGAGTTGCTTAAATGCAGGACATGCACGAGACTCAAGAGGGAGTTTGCACGAGGCCCATAGAAGCTAGAAGTGTCAGTGCACGTGTGGCTTTCTCAAGGCAGGGTTTGTGTTGAAGTGCTGCAAATAAATGGACATTTCACCCACTTAGCTAGCGAACGTTAGCGAGCTGTTTACTTCCTCACTAAGTTTGCTGATAATACTGGCTTCAGTTAGTTCATTTATTCTGAAGTTTAATGCTCAGCATTGTCACAATCACTGACTGCCAGTGCTGTTAACCTGCCAACTCTTAAAGAGAACATTTACAGGATCAGGGTGAGGTGGGTGGAACACATTTAAATCCGCGCCACGTTTATCTGCCGTGTGCAACACACTAATGCAGTGTGTGTGGATGTGAGGGCTTGCATTGTTAAATACTGCAGACATTTGGATCAACATGTCACAGGGAAAACTTGTGCTCTTATGTTACAATGAATTTATTTCCACTTAAAACACATTAATACACCTCCCTTAAACTTTTCCTACATTCTGTTTTTATCTTTTTACATTTGATCTTAATGCACCTTGAGATTTGAGCTGTCTTAAGGTTGATATATTTATTGGGGCCCACACACCCCTACAAGCGTGGGAGTGGGGCGATGACACAATCATCGCTGCTTGCAGCTGTAATTGATTTATGTATTTTAAATGTATTTAAACTATTTAGCAACTTGTGAATATCTCTACATACATGATTACTATCATCTCTTCATGCGTTCTTGTTTTATCTGAGTTCCAGGTGACAGACGAGCAGCTCCTGCTGAGGCGGTTGAGACCAAGAGGCTACCTTTAGATTTGACATTCCATGAGGCTTCAAACGGTGATGGTGCTACTATCCAGGTAATTGAGTAATATGGAAACTGTTGTCACAATCTGTTTATGTTGACCTGTACACTCTGTAGGTCCATTCCTATGCAGGCACAGTGTCACATTTCTTCTCTGATACAACTCACTGCAGCTGTTTGGATGATTTGCTTAAACCAAGTTCTTCATTAACTGTAGCTGCCATGGGGCCAGTTACAGAAACCTCACACACACACAAACATTTTTTGTATTTATTTGTATAAAGGTTTTTGCTGTCAAAGGGTATTCCCCAGTGCAGGGGTTCCCGAACTTTTCAGCCCGCGACCCCCAAAATAACGGTGCCAGAGACTGTCGACCCCCACTATCCCCGGAGGTGACTGAAACATAAGAATACGTGCGCAAAGGACACAAGCACTAATAGGCCTATTCAAACACAGGCATAACAACAACACAAAACAACAAAACAGCCTGACAACCATGATATGATTTTACATATAACAATTTATTATAAAATAAAAGCAGAATATGTCAGTCAAAGTAATCTCCATGTAACTTATGAGTGAACATTGTTGCTGTCATGTGCAAACTTAATTTTGACACAATACTTTCATTTCCATGTTAGCAGAAGAATATCTCAAAGTAATAGCCATAAACTGTAGCACTGAGTAAACATGTGAACATTGTTTGCGCTGCAAATTTACATTTTGGGAATTAATATGTTTCAACGTTAATCTCACCTAATGAGATGGGTGGGCACTATGCATGGAGCACAGCAAATCCATTCTGGGTTTAATTTTGGAGACGGCCACTCGGAGATCATTCTCCACGTTTAGACCAGTTTTTTCAATATTAATCCCCCAAATATCTTCGTAGATTTAATCCTGGGTGTGTCTTTTTATGCTATAATCTGTATTTGACAAATTCAATTAGTTTTGACAAAATTTACAAAGATTAGGAAATTTACTTTGAATGAGGGTACTCTGAATTTTTACTTAGCCCTTCGATAAAATGTACATTTTCCAAACATGCAGTAGACGGTAAAGAATGTAGTCAGTTTAAGGTATACTTAACACAATAATTGACACTATCATTTGGAGGTTGAGTTATTAACTAAGTTTTATTTTTTTTAAGATTCAAATGGATCTTGTAGGGTCAGATGACTCTATGGTAGATAGCGGAGAGGAATACATCCCAAATCCCGAGAGGAAAGAGAAAGCACAGACAGTGAGTGCAGCTTCGAATTACCCAAAATCAAGTGCTCCAGTCAGTCGTCCAGTAAGGGCAAAAGCTTTTCTCATAGCAGAGTATATGTAAATCCAGTTATGAAGGAGGATGGATCAAGAAAATACAATAAAAAAACACCACCCCTTTTTATTGTGGTCTACTAGTGCAAAAATGTCCAGACACCTGCAGCGTAAACACAATGATAAAGTCGAGGTTGCAAAAGCATTCTGTTTCCCAAGGAAAGATGACAGCAATTAGATTTGATCAGAAATAAAGGTAACTTTGCACACAACAATGACGTTTGAAAGGAAAGGAACCAGAAAGGAAAACTTATCCCGTGCAAGCAACCCAAAAAACCCACTGATGTAACAGAATGTATGCATTGTCCCTATTGCAATGGCTTGTTTAAAAGGAGGGTGATGTGGCGCCATTTCTAATCCTGTAAATTTAAACCCCAGGGTAAACCGTCTAAGTCAAGAGCTCAAGCATTGTGTGCTTTTGCTGAACCTGCTCAAATTGGTTTTAGTGATGCATACTGGAAGTTCTTAAATAATATGAATCAGGACGTGATTGCAATTGCTGTTAAGCAACACCACTGCAGAGTCTAGAGTATGATTACAGACTGTTCAAGAAGAATGAGAGGGAAACCAGCCAACATCAACATATACGACAAAAACTGAGGGAGACTGGCAGACTAATTCAGCTAAAAAAGTAACACCCATGAAGACAATCAAAGAACTCTTAAAGCCTGACATGTACAGCCAAGTTGTCTATGCTGCAAGATGCCTTGCTGGATTCAGTGAGGAAACTGGCAAATATCAACGTCCATCTCTCGCTCGCAAAGTTGGACACAGCTTGCATTCATTGGCCATGTTTATAAAGTCTGAAGGATTGAAGACAAAAGATAAAGACACTGCCCAAAATGCTGAGGAATGTGCACAGCTATACCAAGAAAGTTTGAGATTTGACATAGCAAGCCAAGCGCTAACTCAACTTGACCAGTCAAAGTGGAATTCTCCTCAACTCATTCCATTCACGCAGGATGTCCAAAATCTTCATTCCCATTTATCTGAGAAACAGGTGGAACACTTGAATGTCCTGAAAGAAGAGGGTACGCCATCAAACTGGAAAGACCTTGCTAAAGTGACCCTTGCTCAAGTTATCCTCTTCCACCGTCAGAGAGAAGGAGCGGTATCTAGAATGCCCTTGTCTACGTACTTATCAAGAGACACATCAGAAACGCATGAAGATGTTAACTTGGCCCTTACAACACTGGAGCAGAAGCTTTGCAAACGTTTTGTCCGGATCACCATAGTAGGAAAGAGAGGAAGGAAAGTTCCAGTCTCTTCACCCCGCTCATGAGGGAATCGATCGATACTCCGATCAAAAAGCGAGAAGAATGTTGGATACTGAATGAGAATGTATTCTTGTTCGCGTGGCGAATTCTGTTAATTACCTCAGGGGTTCTGACTGTATTAGGCAGTTTGTGCACGAATGTGAAGATGTCAAGAATCCCAAAGCGCTTACCTCATCGAAACTCAGGAAACGCATTGCTACCCTCTCAACTGTTCTGAATCTCAAGATTACAGAAGTTGACCAGTAAGCAGATTTCCTTGGGCATAACAGTGACGTGCACAGAAAGCACTACCGCCTTCCAGAGGGAACCCTCCAGCAAGCTAAGATCAGCAAGGTTCTCCTGGCATTGGAACAAGGACGATTGGGCGAATACAAAGGGAAGAGTCTGCATGAGATTCACATTGATCTGAATGGTATTAATTCCTGTTATATATTTTTTTTATAAGAAATTGAAAAAGGACAACATTGTCCACCTACAAATCCCACTCTTTCAGAAGTATTTGACCTTAATTAACATACTAGTGATTAAAGCCAGTGGTTATAGTTTTTAATTTAACTACGTAAATTTAGTTGAACTATTTATATCAGTTGAGCTGTTTTGATGTAGTACTTTTGCATACTCTTGTCATAGGTTGTTCACAACAATTTCAGCTTTCCAACTCATTCATTTTCTATCGTCCCATTTTAGAAACGGTTGACCTGGATGGGTGTTCGCAAGAGGACATGGAAGGTATGGTAATTGGTTATGAATTATGCTTGTGCATTTTCTTTGGGCCATTGAATGCCTGTTGGTTTTCCTACTTATTGACCATTTTCAAGAATACACAATTGGTTAATTGCAGTATTTTTCAATCGAGCCTATTTTTGTATTCTCTACAATGTCAATCTGTACGGATGCAGATTTTGTTGATTTAACTCATAATGGGTGTGTCCTTCAAACGTGGAAGAAAGTACTCCCTGTCAATGGGAATTATGTCCATCTACAGATTCTAATTAAAAGAGAACCTATGAACATTAACTTTAAATCAGACGAAAGTGCTTATATCTCCATGGAGATCTAACTTCTGACTAAGTTTCAGCAATGATCAAAGCTGTATTGTGACATTAATTTAGCAGGCCCTTTTAAGTATAATTGCCCAAAGGATACTTCAGAAGGTTTGTGGTTTAAAGGATGAAACCACGCCATACTAAGCCATCCTTCTACTACTACTTGAAAACCCACTGTGGCAAAATTAAAGGGGGACATTGAGTAGTTTTTATATAGATTCCATGGCATCGAGGGTTTAAACCCTCCCCTTAATGCAGAACCAGAACACTGTAGTGCATCACCTGGAGACAATCTAACATAAAAGATGGCATTCATAATTTGAAACAAAAAAATTCTATTAATGTGACAGCCAAACATGGGGTTTACAATTGCCGTATTTAGGACCTGCCATCTCTGGGAGATGCACTACCGTTGTGAGTGCTAGTCTGGGTCTGCATGAGGAAGAGGGATTTAAACCTGCAAGGTTGAGCACTTTATTGTAGAACTATGTAACGATGTAAAACTACTTGATGAACAACAAAGATGGATTTTTATGAAATAATATCTTTTAATCTTGATCATGGCAAATTGATTGCTGTCACAATAATGAAAAAATATGCATTTATCCTAATCCAGCCACTTTTTTACTGACCGCTACCTCATATTTTGAGTCAATATATATCACTTGTATATTTGTAAAAAATATTTTCTCTACCCAGATACCAGTATGCAAGAAGCCGAGGGGTCTGAAGATGAGGCAAGCGTGACATCCCTGCCAGCATGTACCACCACAGTGTATGCCCAACACCAGAAGAAGTCAGCAAAAAAGAGAGGTAAACTTATTAAATTGATTAAATTCAAATGACATTATTTTCCATAAGGATTTTTTTTAATGATGTATATAGATGAGACAAATCCAACAATAACAACCCAATCATGACTTGGAAGAAACTAAACAAAATACACAATACTACCAAGAAGAAAATGCACACTACGACTTCAGTGCTTGGGGAAGTGATGCAATGATAAGTCAGGGAGGCATAAGAGGATGAGCGGGTGGGAGTTCAGTATGTGGACGCATGGAGGGACAAAGCTAGATGTGTTCCTTCTATTCCTAAGGGACAGGTTCTATATCCGTGTTGAGGTAATGAGGTTGTAGTGGGTGGGAAGTGTAGGTTTTGTCTGCTGCACTTGTTGTTTTGCTTAGTGGCTTTTATTCCTGTCCGATCTCCCTCCTGTCCTTACAATCCTGTTCAAGGGGTCCAGGTGAATGGAACTTAATGCTTCAAACCATTCTGTGGGGCTGAATGTCAGTATGATTCCACAAAGCATCTGTAGAAAGCCTGGAGGATTGATGGCTGAACTTCCTCATCTTCCTGAGAAAGAACAGGCGTTGTTGGCCCTTGGTGAATATCGACTTGCTTTTGGTCTTAAAGGTGCACTTTCCATTGATGGTGGTACCAAGATTTTCCCCTCAACGTGCTCTTTTGTCAAGTCTTTTACCACTTTAGTTTGATTGGCTGGTAATGCCTGAAGTCCAGCAGCATTTCTTTAGTTTAGCTGGGATTTAGTTTTAAGTACTTGTTTTCACACCGCCCAGCAAAGTAATCGATGTGTTGGAATTAGTGATGATTAAAACGGTGTCAACTGAGACTTAATGTAATGCTTCTCTGGTCAGAACTCCTGCAGTCATCTGTGTAGGTGATGAAAAAGACCGGTGAAATGAGCGAGGATGGCTGTTGAATTTGACTTTCTGGAATCAGTTTGTCAAGAAGAAGACAATATATAGAATGAGGTGGGGGTTGACATCCATCTGAAAGACTTTCTTTGCCTTAGCTGGCTTGTCAAAACTTAAAACCAGAATCGGAAATAACGGATATCACGACGGCAGTTATTAACTTTATTTGTCAGCCCAGGTTTTCTCCTTTTGGCTCTTTGCGCTTTCCCATAAAAGGGGACATATGGCTCGTCATTTGACTCTTCTTCCGCATTAAATGGACCAATCACGTGTCGCCAACTTTACTAAAGAGGAACAGGTTGTATTGGACAACTGCACATTATAGAGCTTTACACTTAATGCTTGAAAAAGCTTTTTTAAACACGATACTGAAGCACTGTATTTAATTTGAGGCTATTCTATCACTTTAGTCTTTGGCCAAATCAAAGTAAAATGTATTTAATTGATTGAATAGGCCTATTATCTGTGATAAATAACCATTAGACCAATCGAATAAAGGGTATTTGTTGTATGCAAAGAGGTACATTTGTGTAGTGTACTGTGCGGCAGCTTATAACTACATGTGCATATGTGCCAAAAATCATCAGTTAAAAATGAGAACCAAATAGTTTACTTGACAGACTTTTTATTAACAAAGTCCCCCTCATGTTTCCTGAGTCTCTAGTGCTGAGTTTGTGTGGTTTGCAATCTACTGCAGATGAAGCTGGGGAATCCTAAATTTATACTGATTTAATAATATAGTTAACTATTAATGTAGGCTTCCGTGGCAAAAAAACGCAGCACGATGCATACAGTTTGCACTACACTGGTAGCTTTAATCAGTTAATTACTAACGTACGCCTCAACAAGTGTGCAAATATGTAATATATTCCTTAAAATCCTAATCTATATCGTCAGGTCCACGGGATTTCCAAAAGGAGTCGTTTGGTAAAAGAGTGGCACTTTTTAGAGCTGATTTCAATCTGAAACTCTGAATATAACCTCCTCTGAAGCATGGTAGGTGTGCAGCGTATGTTGGCATGGTGATCTTAGAGGTTAAAAGAGAGACACCTTTGTGACAATGAAATGACTTTAAGGTCAACATGCCTCACCAACCCATAAATCTTGCTTCGTAGTACACACCTCAGGTGTTACCCAATTAACAGCCCAAACAATACTAATTAGGCAAAACTAAATATGCTTAACAAATAGTAAGTACATTTATCAATTAACTAGCAAGAAATTACTATTAAAATATCTAAAAGCAAACATTTGACCTTCCCATCAAAAGTTGTTCAAGAAAAACAGGAAGATACGTTTTGATTTTTTGCACCTTCACCAACTTCTCGACGTCGGAGCCGCACAGGACCAAGACCAGCGTGTCTGCCGTGTTGCAAAACCCCCCTGTAGGAAGTCCCATCTCTCTCCTTCCTAGGCCCAGCTATACCAAAAAGTATCTCCCCAAAGTGGCTCGTATCCCCAAGCCTGACCCTGATCCCGGTGCAAAGGTCACAGACATTGTTGAACACATTCCAGCCACTCACTGACCTCCACCTCATGGCTCAAACGATAATTGTGCACGTCAGGACAAATGACATTAGCTCCAGACAGTCAATGAAATTCAAATTGGACTTTGAACTTCTTGCTGAGACAATTGAGAATCTTTTTAACCCTGTGCTCCTTCCAATTCCTGTTATCTCAAGAATATCTGCTCGGGGAAAAAAACTGTCCATTCTGCTCGCTCCGTTAACGCTTCTAAACTTAGACTTCTCCCCTGTCACTCACAGTCTGTACTAGAGCCTATTGAGAGGGTACTGAAGCTTGCATTACTCAATGTTAGGTCGCTAAGCAATGTTGCTCTATCTGAGCACTGCTGTATTTTCTTTGAAATGTCTGTCCCATCTGTACTCTGCAACAGCTCTGTTAAGCACTACCAATGTATTAGCCCCTCCACTACCTGTCTGTTCTCGGCTGCCTTCCTAGCCTTTCCTAACACCTGCTAATCTGTGGTGTCCAGTCCCCAACTTTGCACAGAGAAACTATTATCCCAATTTAATTACTCTTGCTCCTCTATTCTAGATACTACCCCCTCCCAACTTTGGTTAAATGGCCACACCAGAACCTTAAGGGTGAACTGCAGGAAAGATCATAGGTGGAAACAAAAAAAAACTTTTTGAAATTACATTTAAAATGCTAAGAAACCAAAAATGCAGTTAAAGCCTCAAGGGAGAAACATTTCTCTAACCTCATCAATAAGAACCACTGTAAACACAAAATTATTTTCTCCACCATAAATTTCTCAATAAAATCATATTCATCAAATCCAACATATCAATCCCTATTCAAGCCACTATTTACCCAGATCTGGTTAAATTTATAAAAAAAAAAAAAAAAAGGTATATGTTCCAACCCATCTCTCCAGCAGACCACCTGCCCCCTTGACATTGTCCCCACTCAAGTCCCTTGATGCAGTTAGAACCAGCGTCCGAGCCATCATTAATGGCTCCTTTTCCTCCATTCTTCAAATATGCCGTGGAATACTCTACAATTACAGACCCATTTCAAAGTTAATTTCCAAGGTCTTAGAAAGATTTGTCCTCTTCCAATTACTGCATCACTTAGAAAACAATAGCATTATGGACAGCACTGGACTGGTTCTCCTCCTATCTCACCAACAGAACATTCTGTTGTAGGGAATGTCTTCCAGTGAATACTCTGCCTTGTAATATAATGTGATATAAAAACAATACACGAGAGGGTAATCAATGTATTCAGTATATTAATTGTATCTATCTAATGTTAGAAGTAGACAGTGCGCCTGTAACCAAGAATTGCACAACTGTTTAAAAAAATAAATGAAATCTGAGAAGCCCCAGACTTAATGGAGCCATGGATGAGCACATGAAAGCAACATGTGAGCCCCAAGGGCCAGAGATTTATGCTTGGCCAGGCCTGGCCAAAGATGAGAAAAACCTAAATTTTTTAGTGTCATCTAAAAACCTGGCTACGGGGGTGAGATCATTCCACACCTTTATTAAAGTGCTGACAAGAAAGTTTTGTAAGAAAAATTGGGAGGTGGACACAGTCCTCCCCCATTTTCCACCAATGAGGACAGAGTATGTGAGTTATAAAATGCGAGCACAGTCATTAAATCTTCAGTCTGGTCTTAGGACCAACTCAGGTTTATTTTATTTTTTTGAAGAATAAACTCATTTGCATCGCACTCTGATCGTCTCCAGTGAATTCTTTCAAACCTGCTAAGACTCAACTAGCTACTCAACTGTACTGAAGTTAAGGTGTTGGTGAGGAGGTCCTAACTCCTTTTCTGGCCCAGACTGACTTCTCTCCTCCGACAATTCTCTCTTAGCATTAATTCTCCTCCTTTCCCACCAATCTCCCCTTTAGATTCCCACAAGGCTCCTCATCCTTTTCTCAATCTACTTACTTACCGTAGGTACAATTATACAGAAAAATAACATCTCCTACCAATGTTATGCCGATGATTCCCAGCTCTACCTTCCCTTGAAACCCAACTGCCCATCAGACCTAAACTGCCTTAGAGAGTGCTTTGATCAAATGCTGGATGGCCCTCAACTTCCAGCAGCTAAATGAAAAAGAATCAGAGGCTTTGCTTTTTGGGTAAAATAAACTGAACTTGAACTATTACTGTATTGTTAATAAAGTTTGAGGAGAAAAAAAAAAGGTTCCCACCATGTGCAAGATGTATTAAATCCAGGATCCCCGGAAGATTGCCAGGCCTAATGGTCAAATTACAACTTCCCTACTTCTGTAGCCCTATATGGGCCCCATGGATGCGGAAGATCGCTCAACATCCGGGTAATTTTATACTTGAAAGTATCAGGAAGGTGTTCCCAATATGATGTACACTCAGTACATAGAAGACAATCCAGTGCCTGGAATAATCTATCCAATTACTCCAACCATCGAGCCATCTATTTTATGTACCTGGACAAAGGGATGCATGAGGAAGATGAGGACAGCCCTCCAGAAGATAAAAGACTCCATCTTTATCTGTATTTTTCCCCAGGTCTGGGTCTCGCTGTCTACAGCTTAGTGAGCCCTAACCTGTGTAAAGGAAGTAGAAAATATTTTTGGCAGTTAACTGTGATTTTTAAAGTGACCTCACACTAGATCAACTCTATTCATAAATCGCCTTTACAGTAAACAAAGTTACCTAGTGCTTTACAGTAAAACTGTTATTAAAGAACATAGGTACAATATAAAAAAAGGACAACATTATTTTAACCATTACAACAAATACTATATAAAGTGAGTTTTAATAAAAAAAATGAAAAGAAGATACTGAGTTTGAGTTCCACTGCTGATGGGCAGCAAAGCACCCTTAGTCACAATTTGAGACTCTGAAACCATTAGTAGGGCCCTGCCAGAGGATCTCAGGCAGCAGTCAGGAAGATCACAGACATAGGCATTCAATGCTTAAAAACAAGCAGTAAAATCGATTCTAATTCTTAATTTTTTTAATAAAAATATATCGCTACTTTATTATGTAGCAGTGAAATTCAATATTATGTTGTGAGATACTCCTGCCCACAGCCAGGTAAAAATGACAGGGTGGAGAAGAGGGATGTGAACGTCTTTTCAGGCAGCCCGGCCAAAGTTTCTCTCCCGCCCTGCTTAGCTGTCGAGCTCAGGGTGGTGTGGCTGTCCGGCGCTCTCCTCGTACCTCCAGGACCCAGCCTCCTGCAAGAGATCAGAACCAGGTTACACATTGGCAAAACGCCTTTGCAATGAGGCAACTTCTGACCTCTGACCCGGTGAAAGATGGCTGTCACAAGAGACCAGGGCTGATTTGTCCGTTTTTTTCCACCTCCGGTCTCAACTCATCTTTCTCCATCACCGTAGTAGCCAGAGAGGCAGAGGCCACCTCCCTCCACTCTTTTAGGAGATTGAGGTGGTAAATTTGGACCGTTCCCCCCCTGTCCGACCGCACCACCTCGTAATAACGTCCCCCACTCGCCGTGTGACCACGAAGGGCCCTTGCCACTTGCCGAGTAATTTGGAGCGAGCGCACGGGAGCAATACAAGCACTTTATCTCCCGGACCAAATTGTCTTAGTCTCTGTTAAACAGGCACTGCTGACGCTCCTGAGCCTGGAGCAAATTCTCCCGTGATAACTGTCCCAGTGAATGGAGTTTTGATCTCAGGTCCAGCACGTATTGAATTTCATTTTTGCTTGTGCTTGACTTCCTCCCAGTTTTCTTTAACCCTCCTATTGTGTTCATTTCTCCCCCCTTACTTTGGTGTTCCCGGTCAAATTGTGACCGGTCTGTTTTAACAGCTCTTACATTAACACTAAAACCATTAATCATCACCAAATTGTATTTAACACCTTCTTAAGTTGTTATCAATATCTCAGACTACTGGTTTACATGAATAACTGCAGTAAATATAGAAAGAATAGACACTGAAAATGTCCCAAACGTTTCTGATGGCAGCCAGTTTGTCATTTCAGCTGCAGACAGGTCGTGTATCTCTGTTATCAAAGCGGATAATTCTCGAGAGGACATGAAACTGTTGTAAGGACATAGTTGACCAGAATATAGGCCCCCCGGACTCCCACAGACTTTGTGTAGCCTCATTGTTTGACCGATAACCTCCTGCTAGAATCAACAGACCTATGTAGGCTTGGAGGTCTACCTGGTCCAATGCTCTCCGCGTGTCCCCAAACACACGCCTCCCCTCCAGGTTTGTCATCTCCAGTATAATTTCCTCAATGGACTTTGGCAAAAAGAGTTGGAAGCTGGACTTGATGTCATCCACCCGAGATGTTGCACCGTGTTGGCCCTGGCGTCATCCTTACAATGTGTTCCACTCTCGCTCTTCTCCTCTGTCCTCTGTCCTGGGAGGATGAATACCAGAGCAAGTTGCCACCCTTGGACTGGAATGTCACCTCAGGTGCCTGTTATTCAGGTGCCTCTTCGCCAGGGGCCTTATCCCCAAGGGCCTCTTCCTCTGGGGCCTCTTCCTAGGGGGCTCTTCCTCGCCATCTGTTGACTGGTCAGTCTCATAAAAGTCTTGATCGAAATCAGGATCGATGTTGTCTTCCATTTAAGGGACATCCTCCTCTGTTTCTGGACAGATAATCGCCTAATCGGTCGCCTATTCATTGTGCTCACAGAGTAAAATGAGAGCAAATCACAAATAACAGCTATATATAGGGGGTCTGTGAGAAGATGTGAAAACCATTTTATGTTTTGTAGAAGATATGATACATTGTTTAGTCCTGAAGGTGTGGTTCACGTGGGGGGATAGGCACATAAGCGCGGGAAAGACACCTAATTGTTGGGGTGTGTGTGTGTGTGTGTGTGTGTGTGTGTGTGTGTGTGTGTGTGTG
>CALSCE010010660.1:1628384-1643474 GCA_943593645.1 Bovichtus variegatus
TGTGTGTGTGTGTGTGTGTGTGTGTGTGTGTGTGTGTGTGTGTGTGTACACTATCTGATGGATGAACATAATATAGCCATTACCCATTCATTTCTTATGGCGGTCAATTTTGACCGGGAACACCATAGATGTAACAAAGTTGACTAAACCACTCAAAATTCAATGAAAGTGGTGATCATCAATTTTGTATGTTCAAATGCCTACTGTGGAGGATATCATAAGGCCTTGAAGCAATCAAATGTAAAACACAATATTTATGATTGATGAAAGTAGTAAATCGGTCAGATTTGACCCGAACACAACAGGAGGGTTAAGCAGGTCCAAAACACCCAAAGGGAGAAAATCCTGTGGAGGCCTGGGGAACCTCCCGCACTGCAAACAACAGAGGGTCTAACCACTTATTACAATTACAACTGTCCTCGTGAACGAACTTAGGAACCATGTTCTTAAGCGTTCTGTTAAACCGCTCCACCAGCCCGTCTGTCTGTGGATGATAGACACTAGTCCGGATGGAGTGGACGCCCAGTAGCGCGTACAGTTTGCGTAACGTGCGTGACATAAAGGACGTGCCCCGGTCAGTTAAGAAACACTGCCTGCGCCATACTCTTTGCCTAGATATTATGCAGCGGCACTGCTTCAAGATACAGTGTTGCGTAATCCACGAGGACCAACACAAAGCGATACCCCCGTGAACCCCGGTCTAATGGCCCGATGAGGACCAGCGGGCTGATGGAGTCTGGGTCTAACCTGTGTAACGGCAGCAACAGAAAGTTTGACGATCCGGCAGTGAGTCGGCTAAATCAGAGCTATCTGCTGACTGCTAACAGAAGATCTGTCCGTCTCTCTCACACACTCTACTCCCGGCGGAGCAGCCTCCTGCTGACGGTGAGGACGAGGCTGCGAGTCCTTTTCTGGTTTCTGACACTTTGGATTTCATGAAAACAAACTACCAGAACGTGCGGAGATCATAGATGTGATGTAGACGAGTCCGACAGTAGGGGTGGGCGGATCGATCCCAAAATATCGATACTTCCGATATTGTGCCACGTTTCCAAATATCGATACTAGAGCCTATAGGATCGATACTCCCCTAGGATCAGTTTCAGTTATGTTTTCTCTCCTCAACTCCTCAATTTCACCAAAAACGAAACTGTGTGCAGACGAACACAAGCGCATGCGCTCTTTTTCTACTCTCTCCACTGCTGTGTCCTCACGCACGCACACGCAGGCGCAGCGCGCAGCGCGCACCTTCCCTGAACCGTCCGGGTACCAGACTGAGGCAGCATCAAGTTCCAGCGACACGTGCAGTGATGGCAGTGATGGTTATGTGCACTTGCCACTTTGTTTGTTGAGTAAAAATAATTGTATTTGCCTTTAAAAACTGTCTTGACATATTCCCTGAGCCCAATGGGGCCTCAGGGAATATGTCTTTGGACATGGGAAGGGCTTGAGGTTAAAGGTTAAGAACCATAACTAAGAATGGTAGTTATATTATGCACTGTTCTGTGCACTATTCTGTTCATTCATTCTGTTCAATTCATATGTTATGTGCACTTGCGACTTTGTTTGTTGAGTAAAAATAATTTTATTTGCCTTTTAAAAACTGTCCTGTCGTTAATCATGAAAATGTAATCAGATTTTGCCTATTTATGATACATTCAGCTCAAAAATCATGTAATGCCACTCTCCCCTACATGGAAGTACATAAGACACTTTTAATTTAAAAAAGTATCGGTATCCGTATCGGTATCGGCGATACTGGCCCTGAAATACTTGGTATCGGATCGAATCCAGATTTTGTGGTATCGCCCACCCCTATCCGACAGCTGTTCTTCTTCTGCCTCTGTACTGAGGCAGACTGGAGCTACACTGACTCACTATCACCTCTAGAGGAACAAGTGGTATTACACACTGGACGGAGCAGCTAGCTGTTAGCATGCTAACTTAAGTAGATATCTCTGCAACACAACACAGAGACATCTTTAACGTCAACACTGTTACCTCTTCTTTTATTCTCGAGGCATCGTTATGAAGAGGACCCCTGAGTTAAAACCTAGTTTTAATGGGCTTTAAAGCTTCAATGTGTAACATATGCCAGACATTAAACTTAAAACATTAAGAAAATGAACTAACATTATCAACAGAATGTGAGTAATAATAAAGATGCTACTTTATTCTGAATCTGCTTTTATGGTACATACAGCATTACTATACAAATTTGCGATTAATTAAATAACCACAAAGGTATTACCACATGGTGAACCAGGAGGTACTGGGGTACTTTGCCTGGTTTGAGATTCTGTCTTTCTAATGAATTATGAATTCTGCTATTCGAAGATGATTTTCAATATACTTTTGTTTATTGCAAGACAAAGGACAAAATATTAATTGATATTCGAACGTAACAGCGATATAGAGATTTTTAAATTTCATATAATTATAAACTAAATTTCTTTGGGTTTTTAAAACATCGATTTAGAATATTTGTGATGAACATTTTTCATTTGCTTTGAAGTCTTATAGATTACATTCGTAATGATTAATTGATGTGAGTAATCAATAATTAAGATAATTGCTATTTACAACCCTATTGTGTAGCTTTAGTTTTTAGTTTTATTACTCTATTTAACAGGAACCATGCACAACATAACCGTTGAGCCTGAGTTAGCTATATAGTTCAAATGCATGTGCGGTCCCTGGACAGGAAGATGTTAAATAACCAATACAGTACAATACAAACAATTTGCAAGCAAACCAGTTTGCAAAAATGGATAATATGGGAGCAGCCTAGGCTGTTTTAGAGAGTTATTTTAGTCACTGAAAAGGAAATTCACAGTCAACGCTCCTCTATGCGCTCATATAGAGATGTAACATCAGTTATTCTCCAAAAACAGCGCTGTTACCCACCAAGCCCCGATCCTCAGTGTCCACACCCCGAGTCAAACAGTCAAACACAGAAACGTCCAAAAAGTGATAAAGAGAGACCTTTGAGGTGTCAAAAGATTAATGTGCTGGGACTTTGTGTCTCAGCCAGAAAAAGTGTCTCCGGGCTGTGATCAGCACTTCTGCCTGCCTGACACACAACTTGGGGCCAGAGTCATGTTAGACACAGATATACAGCTTTCGCTCATCACTTTCAAAGTAAAACACATACAGACAAATGTGCTAGAATAAGCTTTTTTATGTCTGCTTTCTCAATTCTTCTCGTTGTCCCCAAGTCAAAGTAAAGGCATGGCAAAAGCCCAGTCAACACCTCGATGTGTGTCCCCATATGGTTTAAATGTGGGCTATATGGGTAGCCTACAAAGTGAACTGGGCTTACAGTGTGTGTGGGTCCTTTATGTCATGCAGTGTACAATGTGTCAAATCTATGTGGGCTGGTGCCATAATGGTAAAAACGGGCCAAGTGGACATGGGCTGGATCCTGGCACACGAGGCTGTGTGACCTTAACACGGACCACAGGTCAGCCCTTCACAATTTTTGTTGTAAAATCCATTACAGCCTCCGCTCATATAAACTTTATTTATCACGGGGTGGTTTACTCAGTGTATTATTATGTTTGGTTGTGAGCCAGCTAACGTACGTCAACAGATTAAATTTGTTCTGTTCTATTAAGCCTTACCTATGTCATTTGTAATGTCACGCACATTAGCCTATATGAATATGCGTTTACCATCCACCCTCTACAGGTAGGGCCATTGACATTTTGGCAAAGGACTATTGACAAAAAATGCACCTAATTCTGGAACATACATTTAACGTTAATGTGTAAGTACAAGTGGAAATGTATCTATTGGCTAACCCACACATGTTGTGGCCATTGTCCCAGATCATTTTTGGAATGTTGAAGTTTTTTAAACTAGTAGCTCTACAGAGTCCACTGAGTAAGTAGCTGTGATTACGTTATTGTTGTGTACATGTCAACTCCCTGGGGTCATTAAAAACATGCTTTAAGATTGAAGGGAAAATCTGCTCATTTCCAGCAGCGCTGTGGTTGTCGCTAGCAACTTGACACAACGCTGGGTAGGCGAGTGATGACCAACCCTGTCCCATGTGGTGGAATAGAAAGCATATGAGGGAGCAGTCATCTCCATCAGTTTATTATTCCTGTAGTCAGTCTGTAGCAGACAGTGGTGTAGAGCTGCACGTCTAGTGTTGTGCTCTTTTATTTAGAAATAGAGACGCATAGAAATCAATTTCAGAAAACTTCTCTTCATATAACTGTATTTATTCGATGATGATATGGTGAGCATTGCAAAAGTACGGTACAACTTGGAACACAGGCAGGGAAACTCAAAAGCGACAACTCAGAGACAGATTTTGGAGAATGCAAAAGTCTTTACTGAAGTCAAAACAGGTTGGGTACACAGGAAGGCAGTCAGCAAAGCAAACAAATCCGATAGGGAATAGACGAGTGGAGAGTCGGGTCACGAAAGCTGGGTCAGGTGATGCCGGGGAATCGATGTCCGAAAACAGGAACTGGAAACACGGCACACCGCTGGAACTCTAAGACGCAGAGGTACAAAGCCTAACTGACAAGGAACACAAAACACACAGACTATATACACCAAGAGGAGGGCGAGGTAACAAGACACAGGTGGAAACACTAACAAAGTGATGGGGAACACCTGGGGCAGGAAGTGAAGACACTGAAACGAGAGGAGAGGTAAGTAACACAATAAAACAGGACAACATAAATGACCCACATTTAACGGACAACAGGAACCCTTACACTGAGTTAGACAAATCAAATGAATATCTTCCAAAGTTAATGTTTAACAAAGTTCCCTCCTTGTGTTATGTCAGACAGTGTTTCCTTGTTGACCTGCAAGGGAAGGACAGAAACACAAAGAGGACATTTCTTACTGAAAAGACTGTAGCCTAACTTTGGAAGAGATTAGAACACAGACTGCTGACGCCAAGAGGTGGGCGGGGTACACCCTGATAATTCCTATAGTTCAGATAAACAGAGCTCCCTGCCATCAACGGGGGATATCAAAGGGTGTGTGTGTGTGTTGCGAGCGCAGCACACTCACCACCTCCCCAGGCTTCTATTATGAGGTGAAGAATAGAAACTGGCAGTATGAAGGGACTGGTTTTGTATTGGATTAATGAGAATATCAAAATGGTTCAGTCAGCAAATGACCTCAAGGTGCTCAACTGTGCTCTATGGTATATGCACTGTATATATGCAGGGGTGGATGGATGTCACACTGTAAATAGATTGAAATATGGTTTTGTACTTATACATCGTATAGTTGAATTGGATGTGTTATAAAAATAACAATAATGGATGTATTATACAGAAATGGAAACTATACACAGTTACCAAGTTAGTAAAGATGACAGCCAGTATAACAGTTGATAATCATCTAGTAAATATATTGTATATGAAGAGATTGATGGCCATATTGTACAAACTGAATTATTTTGTTAACAACAATCTGTGTGATGGAGGTCTGGCGCCCCCTTTCATCCAGACATCTGCAACAACATTTAAAATGTACTGTCATAAATCACTAATGACAATCATCATCTTATTACTTATACATTAACAGACTGCACACATTTCACTTGTATCAGAATATCTATGGCATTACACGACCGTGAACACACTTATATATAGTGTATACATACATATATATATATATATATATATATATATGTATATACATACATACATACATATATATATATACATATATATACATACATATATATACATATATATACATACATATATATACATACATATATATATATATATATATATATATATATATATATATACATATATACACATACATATATATATATACATACATACATACATATATACATATATATATATATACATACATATATATATATATATACACACATGTTTTTATATATATATATATATAGTGTATACATACATATATATATATATATATATATATATATATACATACATACATATGTTTTGATTTGATGTCATTTTTTTTTGGTTCACACTTACACCATATATCGTGTTACATGTTCCAAGATTTAGAACTACCATCAGTTACTAAATGTGACAATAAGGATATTTAGCGAACCAAATTAGAATTTACATTACAATATGACCTTTTACTTTGGTAGTTCGAATTACACACAAAAACATCCGTCAATAACGTATTATTTTGAAAATCTTAACCGGAAAAGTACTGCTTCATGTAGGATAACTTGGGGCTGGCGGCGCTCTTCACTTGTCAGTGCGTCAACTCGTCACATTTGATTAATCTCAGCTGTGGACTTCTTTAAAACAGGAAAAGGGGCATTTAACAAGTACAGATGACCAAATGCAGGTTTTCCATTTGCTGTAATGATCGCAGTACTTCACAGGAGTGGTTCAATGTGACCTATTCATTCTAAATATCACTGCATCCATTTCTTGTGTTAACGTTGCCTTACTGCGGGACATAGGTTTGTATGTCTTTTAGTCTAAACTATGTGGACCAGTTGTGAACTTTGACTACAGGAGCCCACTACAATCATGGCCTCTGCCACCTCGACCCCCGCTGCCGCCTCCAGCGGCCGCTCCAGCCGCTCCTCCGGCCGCCGCAGCAGCACAGCCTCTGGCCTGCCCACATCCACATCCAGCACCAGCCCGACCCGCCTGTTCTGCATCCAGGAGAAAG
Source organism: Bovichtus variegatus (assembly GCA_943593645.1). Taxonomy (NCBI): domain Eukaryota; kingdom Metazoa; phylum Chordata; class Actinopteri; order Perciformes; family Bovichtidae; genus Bovichtus; species Bovichtus variegatus. The sequence continues at coordinate 1,635,048 of CALSCE010010660.1, forward strand.
ATGAGCTCCGACACCTCAACGACCGCCTCGCTAATTACATCCACCGGGTCCAAGAGTTGGAAAGTGAAAGGTCTTCCATGTTGTTTCAGATGGAAGAAAAAGATGATTCGAAAAGCCGAGAGATGGGAAACGTGCGGCGGCTGTACGAGGAGGAGTTGGCCGATGTCAGAAAGTCTCTGGATGGCCTGGCCGGAGAGAGGGCCCGTTTGCAGATCGACTATGGAAATCTCTGCGAGGATTACAGAAAAATTCAAGCCAGGTAGTAGCGTTAGAATATAGCCATTCGACCATGCAGGTGCCGGTAAACTGTTTCAGAGTCCACTCAAAAGTGTCTTATTTAATGCAATCTTGCTTGGCGCTAGACGCAAGCACCTGCAGAAACAATTCAAGATGTTGCTACATTTCAGTCTCACTGTAGCCTATTATTTGTAGGTGAATTCAATACACCAAGCGGCCGCTATCTCTCTCTGTCTCTGTGGGTGTGTGTGTGTGGGTGGGTGTGTGTGTTATGGTGCTCATAATTATAATGTTCTCCCACTTTAGGAACCAGAAGAAGGAGAGTGATCTGGCAAATGCGTTGGCCCAGTGGAGGAAAGTTGAGGCAACTTTGAGTTCAAAGGATGCTGAGTACACTAAACTGCTGTCTGAGCATAGGAGACTCAATGACGACTTTACTGACCTGCAGGGCCAGCTGGAAAACGTATGAACTAAAGCTAGATTAACACATGCTAGGTGATTATACAGAGCTAACTGGAGACTTAATGGTGTCCATGCTTGAGACCTTTAACGCCCCGATTTGTAGGATTAGAAAATGTCTTACTTTTGGCCAATCCTCGTAGTATACTCCAAAAAAACGGTTTGCTGGAAAATTGTTGGAGTTTTACCAGGTTACATTGTGTTGATAGGCCTGCTAATTTGCACTAATGGAGAAATGGTATTTCAGAAATTATGAAATACTGTATTGATGGTGGTGGCGGCATAATAGATTTTCCTTAAAGACGTAGTTTAACTGTCTGTCTGAGCGACAGTAAGGATGTTGTTAGCCTAGCTTAGCATAAACACTGGAATCAGAAATTAACAGGTAGCCTGGCTTTGTTTTTAAAATAAAATAAATAAATAAAATATAGTGTTACAAGTCATGATGAAGTCTGTTCCACCCTCGAATAGTATTACCCTCTGTCGTGGTTGGGTTAGGTTAAGTTATGGTTTAGTATAGCAGAGATAAATGGTTGGGGAATGTTAAGGTAAGGAGAAAGGCATATCATCATGTAAACAGACTTCGACACAACACCGGCAACCCTAAAGTGCCCTATTTAACACATTGTACCTTGTTTGTGTAACTCATAAACAAACAAAAATGTAACTTGTTCCTTCAGCCTTGTAGAGCCACTAACATGGCTGTAGACTTTTAGTCGGAGCTAGTCAAGCCGTTTCCCCTACTTCCGGTCTAGGCTAACAAGGTCCTCCATCCATCATTTTATCCAGCTCTAGTAAATTGTAGGGGTGTGAATCACAATATGATTTCGATTCCTTGGACAACGATTAATTGTTACACCCCTAATAAATTGGTTGAACGGGAAAAGTAAATGATTATTTAATCAAATTACTTTACTATTTTAAAAAAAAAAAAAAAAAACTGTTTTTCAAGTGTTCCGCTGTTAAATGATCAACCCTCTAGAATAAACATTGTGGGTGGAGGTTGTTCCATAAAGCTACTGTTGGTTGGTTGGTTTAAAGTTGAATCTTGTGTTATGACCTCATTGTCTAATTTGTAAATTGTGATTCCCAATATATGCCAACTGTTTGCTGGATGAAAATATACCAAAATGCTCCTCATGCATATACGCTTTCAAGCAATGTACTGCAGTAAATGCACGTCACAACCTAACTAATATTTTGTAACATAAAGCTATATTTGAAAGCCATGACTAACAGAGAGATGAAGCTATTGTATTCAGATGTTTTAACTGTATGGTGGGGGTTGGCACCAGGTAGACTGTGTACTGGCAGACACCAAGAGCCAGCTGAGCTCTGAGATCTTGAGGAGGGTTGACATGGAGAACCAGGTGCAAACACTCAAAGAACAGCTGGAACTCCAGAGGAACATTAGTGAGCAGGTAAAACGCACATGGCCCTTTTTAGCTGCTGGCATGCTTGACTATAAATGCCTAACCTTCACTTCAACACAATATTAAATTCCACCAATTCCTGTCTTCCTCTGAGTGTAATCTGTAGTTCTTTTTTCACCTCAGTAGTTTTGTGTATGCTTTGTAGGAGATCCTGGAGATCCGAAGCCGACATGAGGGTTGTCTAGTGGAGGTGGACTCAGGACGACGGAGAGAGTTTGAGAGTAAATTTACAGATGCAATGCAGCAACTCCGCCAGGAGCATGAGTCTCAGCTGCAGCAGTACAAAGAAGAGATTGACAGGACATTCAGTTCAAAGGTACAACAAAGAACTTAAGATGGTGTGTTTTTAAAGTTGTCTAGATTTATTGCTCATTGTTTTAGTTTTTATATTAACGTTTCTAATATTGAATTCTTTCTGCGCAAAAGTTACAGACTGCCCAGCAGGCTGCATTTGAGAAAAACAATGTTGTGGCAGCCACCAAAGACGAACTGGAAACCACCAAGCTCAGAGTGGAGAGCCTCAGCTCACAGCTCCAGCAGTACCAGAAAGATGTAAGTGCAGTCCATAACAAAACATTAGCTATGTGGAAAATAAAGCCCCAGGCCACAGTATTCTTAACTCATGATGATCAGGAAATGTTACATGTTACAGATGTTTATATCTGTATGGTGGTGGTCTAGGCTAGTCAGGCTTTCAAATGGAACTCCAGAAAGTCATGAGTTCAATGCCAGGTTCCCACCTTGAACTCCTGAGCAAGACAATTCATCGTAAGTTCTCCAGAGCAACTGATAAATGATTTGTAACAATGGTTCAAATGTCTGTAAGGTGTCACACGTAGTGAGGTTGTTTTTTATTTATTTTTTATTACATTTTTTTTAAAGGTTCCTTTTCTGAAGCTGTGCTGGGTAACTAAAGTAACAAGTAATGGAAATTATTACTTTTGAGACTTGATTTAAAGGGAGTTTTTGGGCCAGATTCTTGAGGAGGCACAGTAACTTCAAGTATCCCCTGGTTGCCTGTAACCTCACAGTGAGGACAAGACTCCAGGAAAATACTGTGACTACCTGAGAAATGTAATAAAATATAAATGTTTGCTAATAATTGGTGAGCTTCGGGGTGTTGGCAGAGAGATTTTGTAATCTAATAATATTATTATTATTATTAATAAAATTATTCCTTTCTCTGTCAGAAAATGGCGCTGCAGGGCCGCTTCCAGGCGCTGGAGAGGACTCTTGACAAGGAGCGGGAGGTTTGGCAGCAGGGACTCTGTCAGAAGGAGCAGGAGCTTCTGAGCATGAGGAGCCAGATGTTCGCACAGCTGGAAGACTACGAGAACCTGCTGGATGTCAAGCTAGCTCTGGACATGGAGATCAATGCCTACAGGAAGATGCTGGAAGTGGAGGAGCAGAGGTAGGACTGTGATCCATGTACATCATGTAACATTTAAACAAGGCTTCCATTTTACTGTCTCGACTCCTCGCGTCTTAGTCCCACCCACGGGAGATGTTCGCGGAGGAGGCGAGGAAGAGAAAATTGTGGGGGCAATCTTTCACATAAAATATATAAATTGATTTTAACCATGGTATTCCATGGTTAAATCAATGCTGAATGACAACATAAGGCTGTGGTTTTAAAATAAAACTATACATTTATTAATCAGAGCAGTCTCTTCAGAAAGTAGCACTATCAGACTAAATATATTTGGAATTTCCCTCGCCTTCTTCCGTGGATTGCTGAAATGGGCAAAGCGTGTGTGCACACTCACCGATTTTTCTCTGAAGTTGGTCTCTAGTTTAAATATGTGGTCAGAAACGGTACACTCATAAACACACATACATGGTGCGCTAAGATCGATTTCCGGGTCACTAGCTGGAGGATCAAGGAGACGAGAAGGCACAAAATGAGAACTGAGAGGCCCCTGGAAGCTGCCTGACATCATCCTGGATAAATTTTTCTCACATCTTCAGATTGTCATTTTTGTCACATGGATTGTCTATGTTGTAATTTTATAATGTTGTTTATGAGGTTCACATGACATCTGTTGCACATCTGTCTGTCTTGGGAGAGGGATCCCTCCTCAGTTGCTCTCCCTGAGGTTCCTTCCATTCTTTTGCCCCTTTTTTTTTTTTTTTTTTTAATTGGTCAATTTTTGAGTGTTTTTTCTTGTGCACTGCAGGGGTTTAAAGACAGAGGGTGTTGTATGCTGTGCAGAAAGCCCCTTGATTTATGATAATGGGCTATGGAGATGAAATGTGAACAACTTTTAAGCTTCTTTTAATCCAAATGTTACTTTCTTCTCAGATTGAAGCTGTCGCCCAGCCCCTCCCAGCATACACCTCGAACACATGAACACAGCAGCCGTAAGGTTGGAGGGAAGAAACGGAAACACGAGGGAGCCTCTGGCAGCTCGCCCGCCTATAAAATGTCTAGTCATTCAACAGAGCAGGGTACTGTGAGTGTGGCCGAGATCGACATGGATGGAAAATATGTCAGACTGAAGAACAACTCTGAGATGGTAAGGCTGTAATGTAACGGGATAATGGTTTATGCGTTCAACAAGCTCTTATTAAAATAGTCATGTGTCGTTTAATTTGTCTGAAATACTGACGACCCTTGGAAGGCTGAGAGAGTGGTCAATCCAGTGGCGTGTATCACCCACAACGCATTGCAGTTATGAATTTGGTGCAAGAAAATGCATCCATAGTAAAGTGGCAGTCATGTATGTACATCTCTGGTTGCTTACCACTGAAGGAGAAGATGAATACATTGTAAATAATAAAAGTAAAATAAATTCCTTCATGCTTTTCAGTTTCTAAAATATTTTATACATCTGTAGGCTTGCATGTGTATAGGGTAAATCACTTGTAGGAGATAGCTTTTTGAGAACCTCATTGATGACTCTATATTGCCATTTATTAAAAAAGAAAAAAAGCCAACTATTTAGTTCAGTTAGCCTTATTGTTTACTTTTTATATTGTTCAGCTTGTGTGATCTCTTTATTCCCAACATTATAATGGTTATGAAATCATTGTGAAACTTTTCCACGCCCACTGTTTGTCATAGATGACTGTAGAATCGGCCATATACATTTGTTTGCGTACTTGTGCCCGCTCCAGTATTCCTGTGAATGAGAAGAATGGCACATTATAAATCTATTTCAGACTGGTTCATTGGGGAGGTTCTGTAACTGCACCAGAGCAACTGTCATTGCACACGAGCATTACAGCATTACCATTATCGCCTTTCCTTCATAATTAAGCCTCATAGAGTTCGTACTGAAACAGACTTTACAAGTGCTTCACAATTCAGGATACACTTAAAGGAATATTGACACGGAAATAATAACTCAAATGTAAATAAATAGTACATAATTCACTTTTTTAGGTCATTTTAAATTGAGTTTCTAAAAGTGCCCTTGGAATTTTACAGAACGTGCAGACTACAAAAATCTATGAAATTGGCAAACAACCAATGTTTTATTTTACGGTTACTTTTTATATTTCATGTCCACCTTATATCTCCCACAGCGATCTCTTTAAGTCAAGTCCACTATGAATGGGACTTACAGCATGGATACTTTCTGCAGAACGTCATCATATGCAGGATAATATATACTGTATTATATGCAACTGTTTTTTTGTCTCTGCGTTCTAGGAGCAGCCACTGGGTGGCTGGGTGGTACGGAGGCTGTACCCAGACTCTGGAGACCTCTCCTTCTGCATCCCTTCCTCCTGCATCCTGGCTGGGGGGCAGACGCTCACAGTGAGTAGTTATTGTGTTCCACAGCTCTCATGCAGAGAATGAAAACTGTCATGAGAACATGTTTAGGGGGGGGACAACGAGATTTATTGAGCTGTTTAATGGGACCTCCCAAGTAAGTGAAATGGAATTAACAGTGTGTGCGCACGTGTTGTCAGATCTGGGCAGCAGGTGCAGAGGCTGATTCTGGGGACCTGATTCTGCAGGGCCACAGGAGTTGGGGCCCTATCACTGACGTAAGGGTGATTCTTCTGAACCCAGACCACGAGGTAAGTGGAGCAGTGTTTACTGGTGCATTCAGTTTTCTTCAATCCCTCTATATTTAAGATCTTTTTGTATACATTCTCAAATTAATAAAATTGCAAATTCACTCTATTTATAAAGACCTTTTTCTAGTGTTTGCAAACACAAATCAGCATTCACACACTGCTGGCAGAGGCTGACATACAATCCTCATCAGGAGTTGGGTGGTGGTGTTCTGGTGGTCAGGCTTTCAAATAGAACACTGGACGTTAGTGAGTTCAGCACCAGGCTGCCACCGTTGTGTCCCTGAGCAAGACACTTAACCCTGAGCTGCTCCAGGACTGTCTCTGTAGTTAGTCACTGTAAGTCGCTCTGGAGAAGAGCGTCTGCTGAATGACCTGTAATGAGCGACAAACATTCACACACTCGGCGGGAGCAATTTGAGACACTTTGACATGTTGACGGGAGGGGCTAGGGATCGATTGGTGGACGACCACTCTACCTCCTTAACAGCCACCCCGGAGTATTCTAGATCCTAATCAGTCATAAGATGACATTTGTGAGGATGAAGTGGTGTTTGTTCAGGGTCTCTTGTGCAAATCCTTTTGTCTCTACAGTGACAATAGGTTGGATGTCCCTCACCATAGGAGTCATGTGATACCTTTTCAGGAAATGGCAGAGCGCAGGGTGTGTATGCAGCACAGAGGTGACGAGGAAACTGAACTGGAGTTTGATGAAGAATATGTCGCAGGCAGTGACATCCAGCACTTTCGGAGACAGGTAAAAACACAGACTCATGAAACCAGCCAGAAATGAAGAAGTTCTATAACCTCAGTATGAAGTGCTCCGGTATATGAAAATTGACATCACTTTTTTCTCCTGCCTACATTGAAGCCAAAGAGAAAGAAGTGTTGTTCTGTCTCTTGAGTGCAGTGCAGACTGCATGCTGTACAGTAGGTGAGGAAGGTGATTCTGCCCAACTGAGAGCATGCTCCCTTTCGGCTTGTACCTGGTGTGCACTGCTCTGTACCAGTCACCAGATGCATGTCTTGTTTCATACATGTTGGATTTGCTGCTTCCTTTGCGTTTTATTCAGCAACATGCCAAACGTGTTTAGTTGAAGACTAGTGGCCTGCATCACGAAGCAAGTTCAACCAAGCAAGACTTTTTCTTTTAACCTGGCTTCACTGGGCCTAATATTTTGTGACTGTATCAGGGAAGCTGCTTATCAACTGGCTCATTTGACTCTTGTGTTAATTACAAGCAACATCATTAGAACAATTGGTGTAGTACTGAATATCAGATGAAATGCAAAACATTTGCAGCAATAAAAAACAGCATTGTGAAATGCTGCGTACTGCTATAACTACAACTATAGTAGAAGAATGAAATGTAGAAACAGTTGGAAAAATGTCCAAATGGTAAGGCTATAAATAAGTTTTGGAATTATTATATAAACTTTGAGTACTGAGCATGCCAACAATATTTAAAAATGTATTTATCTATTTCTCTTATGACATGTTGGTGCTTGTTTGGTACACATAAGCAATCATTACAATTTTTAAAAAAAACTTTAAAAGCAACTTAAGGCTGTTTATGCTGCCAAAGCATAGAGAAAACTTCAGTCTGAGACAGCTCGGTATATTATTACATTTCTAATTGTGTGTAAAATACTCTTTTCGAATGAATAATTATTTCCAATTGTGCGTCTACAGGATTTAATACTTGCAAAGATTCTTCCTGTTATCCTAAACTGCAATAATACAAATAAGAGTGTAAAAGCTGTCCATACTGACGGATAATGTTTGGTTGTGTTGCCAACAGAATTCCTGGCAGTGTGGTAAACTCTCTCTCTTGCTAGAATACTTGTGTTAAACCCAGATTACTACTACTGACATTGTTATAGAAATGTATTGAAAAATAATTTCACTGTATTTAAAATGTTTTGTTACTCTAATCACTTTAAAACTCACTGAAGACTTTTGACACATTTTTATCTGATCGTCTGAAGTTGTCCTGTTCTGGAGCAGGCTAGCGGTGCAGCATAGGTGACCATGGTGATGTACTCTGATTTTAAAAGGGAGCCAGGTTTATAATACTGCAAAAGCTAGTTAAGCCCAAAGATGGCTGGCTAACTCGTACAGCTTGCTTCGTGGTACAGGGCCCTCATTCATAAATGTCCCGTTGCTATGGCTCACAAAGTGTGTGTGTGTGTGTGTGTGTGTGTGTGTGTGTGTGTGTGTGTGTGTGTGTGTGTGTGTGTGTGTGTGTGTGTGTGTGTGTGTGTGTGTGTGT
>CALSCE010010660.1:1643574-1658199 GCA_943593645.1 Bovichtus variegatus
ATAATTATTGCTCTTGAATTAACACAATTTTCATATTTAACACATTTCTAATGAATGCCAAATGTAACATTGTCAATCAGGCATAATCTGAAGTATATTTCTGTCCTAAATCAAAGTTATACTCTTGAGTATAAACATTATTGAATGGAAAGGGAAAGTTGTCAGGCTGTGGACAATCTAAATGAGCTGCTTGCAAAACTGCTCTTAATGCAGTTTGGAATAGATGCATGGCTATATTTTTGGATTATGCCTGCTAAATATCTTTGTTCCAATTTGTGTACAAAAGTAATTGAAGAGCATTATTTCTTAATTCATTTTGCACAAATGAGTATAATACAGGTCCCAGCTCTTTCTTATACATGTACATTTTTATTAATTTGTTTAAAATTGACAAAGGCTGCAGCAATGCCAGTGATTTCAACAAGATCCTGTACACGTATGAACTGCCTTACTACTTTCCAAGTGAGAACCTGCAGAATACCAACTTCTCAAAAGCTGAGATGCACTTATTTAAGTTTGGTTTAAAAGGCTTCAAAAAGCCCAAGGCTCATAGAACATTCCCAAACGGCAATCCTTCAATTGAAAGGGAAACATCCAAATCCACTGATCTGGATTTCCTGGTTTCCACACGATAACAGCTGTTTGTTGCCACCAGTAACAACCTACTCCAGACTCACTTGCCATACCATCCCCTAACTGCATGCTCAGTGCTAGCCTGTCTGTGTGAGACCAGCATGTGTCCCATGGTTGTAATTGATTTAAACATGACAGCGTTGCTGTGTTTCTTTTTTCAGGATCCATCTAAGGAGTCGAGCTGTGCCGTCATGTGATTGCTGCTGACCGGCTCAGACCTTGGAATACTGCTGCTATCTGGTTCCTGTGTGTGCGTGCGTGTGTGAGAGCATAATAAAGTTATATAAATTCAGTTCGATCAGACACTTGACTCTAATTATTAAAGAATGCAATTTATAGTTTACTTTGTCTGTAAAAGCTGTGTGCTTAAAGGTGCTCCCAGTTCACTATGGCTTACACACTGAACTAATGGGAAGAAATTTGGGAAGTTGGATGGAATTTTCAGCAGTTAAAGGGTTGGTTCACCCAAAAAATCAAACATATTTAGTTTGCACATTTTTCAAATGCATTTTATCACTTTCATCTAGTGGTATCTAGCCATGCAGATAGTTCTGGTTTTAATTCTCCTGTTCACAGCATTGGGGGGGAAAAAAAACATCAGCATCTTCAAAAATGATATGGTATGATATTTGTATTGTCAAAAATCTGAAATAATGCAATGAGATGCAGGTGGTTTGTACTGTGACAATCAGGGGTAATAAACACTTCATTAGTATGGCAATTGCTTAGTCCGTCCACCACTTTTGTTTAGACTGAAATGTCTCAACGTTTTGATTTGCCATGAAATTTAGTACAGGCATTCATGTTACCCTTAAGATGAAATGTAAAAATGTTCAGGATCCTCTGACTTTTCAATTGGCTCCATGAGGTCAATATTTCAATTTGTCCCTTACTTTGGTTAATGACAAACACCTGAGAACTAATGACATTCCTATCAGCCTCAGCTGCACTTTGTGTTTGTGCCAATGAATTTGGTAATATCCTGAACTAGGATGGTGGACATGGTAAGCATGATAATCTGCATGCTGATGTTGGCATTAAACTCAAAGCAGAGTCAGAGTTGCTGGCATGGCTGTAGGCTACAGAACAACTTATTGCTGCTTCTATTGTGGCCAAAGCATTCCTGTGCTGCTGCTCACTGTTACAGGACTCCAATTCACCAGAAAGATATAAAATAACGGCCGTTTGGTGAGTTTAACCACAACATCCTTGTTTTGTCCCCCCCTACACATTGTAGGTAAATATGAATGAAAAGGCGATTTCATTAATTAATCAAATGCCATCTTAGCTGGGACGTGGCAATTAAAATGTGTCGGTTGCTGATGCTCAAAAAATTGTCATGTCACACCACCTTGACTACATTCACATAAAGATGATTGATAGAAACATGCTGGATTCACATTTATTTTTTGGCAAACTGTATTTCCATGGCATTTCTATGACCAATTTGCATAGGGACTATTTCCTCAAAGTAGTTCCAATGAAAACTTCACAATGAGGTTTGTGTAATATCCATAGTAACTAGGAGAGTGTTTCTGGAAAGACAGACTACAGGTTTTATGATTTTAAAAAAAAAAAAAAAAAGTTTAAGTGATTTTTCAGATTTTGAGCACCACAAACAAGATTCCAGTCACCTTCACTGTATTGGATCACAGTTGCCTGAATGACTCTTCTGATTTTGAGACGGTGTCACAAGATGTTAGTTTTCATCAATGTAGGACAGATTCAAAGGCCCCTTTGACGCCATTGTTTCCAGAAAAAGCTTACAGAGGCTGGTCTAACAGTCCTCAAGCTCTTGAAGGAGTCTTCCAACCCTGGCTTCAGCTCTGTAATGTCAGGATTGGATCATGTCTATAGCTTTGTTCCCTTTTATATATGAGGTGTTGTCAGCATTGTCGACGTTAGTCTACACCATAGTCTCTTTGTTGGTGGCTTTGCCGATGGTGTTTATAGGCAAAGTCTGTTGGTTAGATGTGTCGTGGGCAGACGAAGGAATCTGCAGTCGCACTCTCTGGTCGGTCTTCTTCCACGTCTTGAACAGAAGCATGTGGTAGCGCACAGATACCTGAAAAATAAATAAGCATGTTTCACTACAGCTGGTAAAGGTCAAAGCTCAAATACAGTATAATGTTATGTGACCAAAGTTCCATACTTAGGTCCACACTTATGTGATGACAACTGAGCAAACTCCCTTTGTTGATGAAGACCATGAGATGTGGTTGAAAGCCTGGGAAAACTTGTGAATGGACCTTGAGATAAGATTATTTTGTCAAACTACCGTTCCCAAGGTCAAGAATGCACTTTCATTCCTAAAGATCAAGTTTGAACTCTTTTTTGTAATTTTTGGATTCAAATCTAACATTATTCAAAAAGGATTGATTAATAAAAAAAACTATGTAAAATTAAGCTGCTAACCAACACTTTTATGTTGGCAACCAAATCAAATCATTGTTGTAATGTGAAAGGGTCTCAGCTCAGTTCTACAATGCATATTAACATTTTTCAGCTCATTGTTGTGGTTCTATACAGGCTCGATTGCACTTAAAGTTAGGTCAAGTAAAATAAGCATATGTACTGTCTGAAATGAGAAGTATACACCCTGAACGTACCATAGTCCAGAAGACGTATATGGTAAAGAGGGCCAGCGTGAGGACCAGGAGCCCCAGGGCCTCCATGCCGTTGGTGTAGTAGAGGTCCATGGCTCCATGAACACACAGCCACCCTGACAGGCTGGCCAATGGTGTGATGAACAGAAAACACACTGCATCGCCACATAGCGTCCTCCTTTGCTGCTGCATGGATGAAGAACGCAACCACTGGGGGGAAGAAGGAGGAAGATGATGGCTGGTTAAAGCACATAAAAGTTCAACCCTGGTTGGCATATTTGACAGAAATATGGACAGTACAGATGGAACTCCTGAGGTGGAAAGTATGGCATTTGGCCAGCAGGTGGTGCTAAATGTTTGGATCATGTGAACTGTTGCATGCTGTTAGGAGTAGTATTGGTAATAGTGTGATGAATAGTATTAAAAACCCTTAAATATCTAGTAAAGAAATCCCACATTACTATCGTATTACTACTATCATTTTATGCATTAATATATGTATCCACATTTGTCTGATATTTGTTATATCAGACACATGTATAAACAAATGTGTTTTTCAGTTTAGTTTTTAATAACAGTCTACTTAGAATTAGTCACAGAATTGTGTAAAGTGATATGATTATATCGTGATATAATCATGTCAATATCAAACAGGTCCATAAGCAGGATTTTAGAAATATTGGCAATAGTCCTGTAATTAACAGTATTACAATTATTTTGTGTGATAACCAATCGTAAATAGAAATTGTCCAAAAGCTAAAACAATTTAATGAAATAAAAAAAACAAAAAAAACATGTATTAATAAGAATAATAAAGGTCACACCCAAACTGGTTCAACAGAACTAACAGGAGTCAATCTGCACACACACACACACACACACACACACACACATAGACCTCAGTCAGCCAAAACAGTGATATCAGCCATGTTAGCAGGGCCTGCTGTTTATATAGATGTGTAACACCTCCAGAACAGATGCATTCAACTGTAGGACATTATTAAGGTGTGTACCTGTGTTTCTGTGCATGTGTGCGCATGTGTCCAGCGTTGCATGGCAGCAGGCTTATGCTGTTCACTGTGTAGCTTAACCTGACGGAGAACATGGTGCTTAATCAGCAGATTACTGGCTGTGACCACACATGGACCAGGAAGAGCAGGAAGACAACGAGGCCACTAATACACTTTCCTGTGCAGTATATCACGATATAATCATGTCTTCATATAATTCTATGAATAATTCTAAGTAGACTGTCATTAAAAACTAAACTGAAAAAGTTATACATTTGTCTGAAATTGTCAAATAGAACAGTTAAATATTGTCATGTATGGATACATATATTAATACATAACATGGTAGTAGTAATACGACAGTAATGTGCCATTTCTTTACTAGATATTTAAGGGTTTTTAATACTATTCATCATACTATTACCATTACTACTGCTAACTGCAGAGCAGAGCAGCAAAGGAAGGAAACACCATCTAATCTGGCTCTCAGGCTAAGTGGCTTTAGGGGTGCAAGTGTTCCAGCTAACAGCAGCAGGTCCTCCAACGTAAAGGCAGCCAGGAGGCTCCTCCCACTGACATCTGCTGTCTCATTGAGAAAAACGGAGCAGGCCTACTGGATATCAGGTGACGGTCATATGTTTTATCATTGGTTGAATGTAAATGTGTATTTCAGTGTGGCTTATCATATTAAAGAAATGATTCAATATTCTCTTTTTTTGATAGTGAGAAGAGTCGTTTGAAATCGGTTTCACATCTGTGAGAAGATCTACTTTTGAACTTTTGAGCTGGACAGAGCCAGGCTAGCTCTTCACCTCCCTTTGCTACCAATCATTTTACCAAACTAAGCTAACAACATCCTGACTCCAGCTCCGATCCTAACTCAGACATGATACTGATCTTCTCATCTCTCTCTTGGAAAGAAAGCAAATGTTGTCTCCCAAAATGTTGAGCTTTTCATTTAACTGAATAAAAAGGAAAGCTTGATTGTTTACTTAAATGAATATTGTCCCACACAGCGACCAGACTTCTCTTTGGAGACCGGTTACAGGTATGTACAAAGAAAAGGCTCAGATCTCCTGTATAGTGAAGTTTGCGCTATATTTAAATCCTTTAAGCATGGTTGGCACTTCAGAATTCTGACCTTGATTTTCACCCTTTTTGTATTAATCTGAGCAAAAGCAGCATAAGCAACAGCAAATCTACAGATTTAGCCATTGCTTAAAACGCCCTAAGCAAGACTGCAATGTCAACATTATTTAAAGGAACTGTTCACAGGAATCTCTATACATCTGCAGCGAATAATGAGGAGAAAGGGAAAGTACACTACTTTAGACTTATAGGGTTGGCTCACCAAAATAACAAATATATTTTCTCAATTGGCTTTACAGATACAGATAGTTGTGGTTTTATTTGTCCAAGTTTTGAATATTCGTCATTGCTTATTGTGTATGGGTGCAGATAGAAATCTCAAAGAATTAACAATGCTGTGTATAACAAGGGCCTACCTCAGTAAAAGGTTTTGGCAAGCGCTCCACTACAAACTGATGGTGGCAGAGTTCACAGTGGCTGCTGTTGGAGGTGGTGAGCCAGTGCTCCAGGCAGGCCCGGTGCACCATGGCCAAGCTACCAGAGCACTTGCAGGGGGACAGCAGCTCCCCTGAGGCCCTGTCTTCATGGCAGATCCTACAAAACGGCTCCTCACTGCACAGACTGGATGACAGAGAGAAACATCAGTCAGGGGATAGAGGAGTGTATGTGAAGATGTCTGCCGTAAACAATTACCTGACTGGTGTTGTGATGGTAGTTCTATGAGAAGCCTTCTCATGTCATTGACCCCAAACAGAAACACTCAAGGCCTCCAATCAGGCTCTATCAGGAGGGCCCATATAGTAGAAACACTTTACCTAGCCTCACTGGATCCAATGAAATTACAACAGGGCCCTTGAAGTGCCTCAAAAACACCTGCTGGAACATACAATGTGCACTGTCCTATCTCAAGATATTTCTTCCACAGAGTCTTGTCAACACAATCAGATAATATATCCATGGCGAAAAAAAGTTTTTTGATGCGGAAATAAAATGCTCTTCAACAAAACAAAAGCAAAATACCAATAAGTAATAATCTGAAGGTAAACCATTGACCAAGAATACATGCAAAGATACACACACATCCATCCCATGTACATATTATATACACATTATACAAATCTTTTTTCATAAGTAGAGAACAAGAAAATACAAAATAACTCATTGAATTACTAAATACATCAATACTTCATGAGATACCGACTGAACAAAAGTAAATAAGTATATACAGTAAGTCACCAAATACAAATAAATAAAATGAGTAAAAATTCAAACAAACCAAGTATTGCTTCTCCTTACCAAGTTGACAATCACTTATTTTATGGTCTCAGACCATTTACAGTAAACAATAATAGTAATAGGACGGCTGTGGCTCAGTGGTCAACATGTCAAAGTGTCCTCGGGCAAGATACTGAACCCCAAATTGCTCCCGATGGCATGACCAGTGGTGTGTGTGTGTGTGTGTGTGTGTGTGTGTGTGTGTGTGTGTGTGTGTGTGTGTGTGTGAATGTTTATCATTACTGATGAGCAGGTCCTAAATAGAGACACACTGGTTGCCACCTTTCAATATTTTTTATAATAATATGTTTTTTATAACTCTGTAATATAGGTCCAGGAAATAAAAATCTAAGATTCACTGAAGTGTAGTAAAGCCTACTTTTTGTTTCAATAACTGAGAGATCTAAGACTCATCCTCAATCCAGAACTTCTGAATAGTTGGGCAGGACCACAGTAGGTGAGTATATTTATGTGCTGTTTACATTTATCAGGGAACAAGCTGAACAATATTTGCGCATGCAGTCAGGTGTTAAATTGCATTTCATGCTACTGGAAATCTGATTAAAATATTTTGGTATCTTATTTTTCCTATTAATCAATAAACTAATTTGTCTTTTAAAACTTTTTTGGGTGGGGACTTCCTCTTACAAGCATGTTTGTAACAGCAGTAACATATGCCACATTCCAATCGTTTTCATTGATATGAATATCAAAATCCTGCTGCCAAGATAATCTACTCCTATCCGTACTTTCATTTATATAAAGCCATCAGGCAATTATAGATGTGATTTTCTTTTTTGCCAGAGAGCAAACATGAAAAAGACCTTCAAAATCGTTTCCAAAATTGGAACAGAATTTAAAACTGGGCCTAACCATATTCTTTTTGAATTAGTTGAAATGACTTTAAGGTGTCATTACAGACACATTTTAAATAAACCAGCTTCAATCCAATCTGAAATCCCCTCATCCATCATTGGTGGAGAACAGCGATGATTGTTTGCCTGGGGGGCATAAATAAACATTTCATTCCATTTTCACTATTTCAGGTATTTGCCTTTAGGCGTGGTCGAACAACACGGCGAATTACCTTGTTTGTTTCATGCAGACTGAACCCTTAAGACAGAAAGTATTCATACTTTCCCAGAGGTATCAAACAGCTCAAAGAAGCGAAGACTTTTGTGTTACCTGTCAGTGATTGCTGCACATTCCTCAGTGGCCATGTCTGTGTGATGCATTACTTCTTGGTTGCATCTGTTGAGTTCCTCCTCCAGCCCGTGTTCAGACATTATCTTGACCTCCCCCACAGGGCTGTGGGCTCACCCATGGGCTCAGGAGTTCCTCTGCTGTCATGTCTGCTCTATAAGGGGCCATTCACTCGTGTCAGGAGCATCACATCTGTTAGCAGACAGACACACAGCAGATACAACAATGTCAGAATTTAATACTATTTTTATTCTTTTATCAAGTGCCCCACACAACTCCCTGTATCAAATCTTTTTTGATTAACACAAAATACAAACTATATCTATAAGTTATTATTCATTTCTTGTGTTGTTTCCATCAATATGTTTGACAGTATGTTTTCCTCTCATATTTTCAATTGTGTTCATAAGAGATACAACAGATGTCTGGATGTGTTTCTGTCTTCTGAAACAGTTCTCTGTGTGTATTATCCTGACCAGCAACACCATGTATTATGTTGGATGTGTTGGCTATTTTGAAACTATATTACATTTGAGTTGTTATGCTCTATGTACAGCAGATATTATTATTTGTCTTAAAAGGTCAAAACAAATAGCATACTATAATAATGTAAATGGTGAGAGAGAATACAAACAGAGAGTGATAGTGATTATCACATGCAGGTACTTATAGTGTTATAATATATTTCCTACCCAGTGATAAAGGAGCCAGAGTGATACCTAGTTTAGTTACTGATGGCAATATCATTTTTTTAGTACCTTACATTGCTGACTTAAATGTTTCCTAAAAACACTATATGGCAAACTAAAATATGATTCAATTGAATACTTTCTAAATTTTGGGAGAGTCAGATAAGGAGATCAATGTCAATCTCATGTCTGTGTTTGTATATCTGGAGTCAAGATGTGTTCAGCATAGCTTGAAAAATGTCCCAAGAGAGAAATACACCCAAGGACACTCCTCAAGCTCTAATTAACACGCTGGATCCTATTTGTTTAATCAGTACTAAAGCAGAAATATAGAAATAATGATTTGTGGTATTAGGGAGAGCTACATGCTGCAAGTATTTCTTGACAAACGACAGTTTATCCATCCGTGCCACAGGGCAGGTTTCCAGATACAATTTGTGAGCGCAGGTTTTGGTATAGATCCCTGTCCAGGCACTGTGGTTCCACACAACACCACCACTGTTGTTTGCCAAGAAAGAAGGAAACACTTGCTCAATTAAAACCAGAATCAGGGAATGCAGCGCCAATTGACTTGTGTAATTGGGTCCCTAAAGTTGCACTAAGCAATATTTTAAATTGATAATGGATTTAATTACGTTACGTTACGTTTAATGTGTAATGTGTAAGCTGCCACTGACAGTGATGAATCCACAGATAATTATCACCCACTCTGTAGTTCCCCTGTGCTCCACGAACCTATTTTAGCTAATTTCTACCTGCAACTTTTTCTTGTTTTTGTTCAATTTGACTGCTGTCATCAACAAGACTTCAGTAAAAGCTCAACACTAGAACAAAGCAACCCTCAGCCTAACTAACTAATTATTTTGTTTTTACGGCTGTACTGTACTGTTTTGTTTTCCTCTCATGTCTGTTATCAACATCCTTTACAACAGTTGTTGTCAGTGGATACACTTTGATAAAGCTTCTGTTCACTACCTGCTTAGCTGCAGACAGACACAGTTACAAACAAGCTGGTGAACATAGTGGAGCATTCAGCAGCTAAAGAGACTTCCCTCAGGAGTTGGTAGGGAGAGTAAATATTGGACATTACATTCTCTGTGCTGGATGTGTAAATAGGCAAATGTTTGCTTACATGTTAGCCATAACAACTTTATATGGAGATAATATTTAAGTGCAGTGTTTACAGCTTGTCATATTGCCCCAAGTGGCCATAAAAATTATTAAGGCAATACAATTCCAATAAAAAAAACTTTTCTAAATGTAATTGTTCTGGTACAACAGCCTCTATTATATTAGCCGGATACAAGTTACAAACTGTCATTTTTATACATTCTTGATAAAAGTTGATTTCTACTGAAAATGGAATGAAATGTTCTCACTGCATTGGCAGATTAAACAAAAAAAATAGAAAAGATATATTTAGGACTCATAATAGTTTTTGCAATGTAGATTGTAACTGTAAATGTACTTACCTCTGCCTAATGCAACACACATTTGTACTCGAGCTTGTTCTCCTCTCTCTTTACTTCTACATTAGGTCTACATACAGCTCACCTTGTTTGAAATAATATGCATGATATCAAACTCTCTTCATGACAAGCTGATTTTCACCACAAACGCAGACGCCTAAGTAGTGAAACATGAAACACAACACTGGACTGTTGCAGAGCAGAGCCAATCACACATACAATAGAGCTCATGACAGCTAAACCAATAGCCTTCAAACAACACCTTGTATAAAGTACCAAGTTCATTTCTAACAGGAGTCTTACCACCAGCTTGATATCCACAAACACTCTGTGATGGTGTGTGCTCCCATACAGTGAAAAGCAGCCCTTTCCCTCTGTTTATCAGAGTCTGTGTGTGGAAGCTTCTCCTCCTAAAGCCTGCCAGCAGATTAGCATGGTGGATGGGCGGGGGTGAGAATAGTGAGGGATTACACTGAGAGGAAAAGTAAGGGCCAGGCTAGACAAATGGAAATCACATCAGAGTGAGTTACACCAAGCGGGAGCAGCACCTCACCATATCCCCCCCTAATCCTGTTAGGGGGCTACCAAGCAGGCAGCAGAGCGAGCCTTTCACTGGCCTCCCAGCGCCTATGATCATTTAGGCTGGTCGGGATTGAAGCCTCTACTAAAGATGAGGAAGGACATGAGAGAGTGTAGTTGTTGCTGTGTTTAGTTTTTAACAGGTATGTCTGTGGAGGGGAAAGTTCCTCATTCTTTGATTCATACCCCAAACAATAGTCTTGCTGAGATGGAAATCTGAAGTGTGGACAAACAGAGACACAAATAGTACAAAAACATAAATGTTTGCAGCATACAGCACTGTTACAGTGTGCACACTGTTGTTTTTTGTGCCTTCACTTTCACTCAGATCCTCCTCTGCAAATTCTTTTAAACTCTGCCCCAACGTGTGGAGAACATTTCCGAGGAATATTAGGGAGAAATATATTACATTACAGTTAATTTATCTGACGCTTTTGTCCAAAGTGACCTACAATAAGTGCAAGCAATCATGAGGATACAACTCCGAACAGCAAGAATTTTGCAAGTACATAAGCTTCAAATAAGAAAACCAATGTAAGTGCAACATACAGAAACAATAGAATAACAATTCAGCCATTAGCTACAAATAAGCCTACCAATTTTAAGTAAGTGCAACATAAAAAAAACAATACATTTCTTAGGTTGAACCACAGAGAAAGTCACTCACTTACTTGCTAGGCAAGCTAACAACATTCAAGATGTCTCTCTCCAAGCCAAAGAAACGTAAAGTTGATTCTGAAAATCCCCAATTCCAGAGCGAATGGACTGACACATATTTATTTACTTTGCCAGCCGCAACAAGTAATAAACTGGTGTGTTTATTGTGCAACCAATGTATTTCCGTGATGAAAGAATACAACATGAAGAGGCTCTACAAGTCAAATCACGTTTTCTGCCAGTTTTCCCGTAAACTCAGAGGAACGGAGAAGGAAAGTACAGGGACTGCTAGCATCGTTTGAACGTGAGAACAAGAGAGCCACGATAGCATCCCTATAGCCTGACACGAACCAGACAGAAGAGGCCCTTTACCGACGTGGAAACTGTTGAAGATTGCATGCTTGCTGTCATTGATGAAGTGGTTATTGACCAACAAGTAAAGGACAGCGTCACTTCAGCCATTAAAAAAGTGCCTCCCTCAGTTACAACAACACTTCGCAGAGTGGAACTACTGGCAAAGGATGTGTCGGGGAGCTTTTGGTAAACCTTCGAAAAGCGGAGTTTACATCAAGCGCTGTGGACGAATCACCTGACTGTACTGACGTGGCCCAGCTAAGCATCTATGTGAGGTTTGTCGATGGAGTGCGCTTTAGGGAAGAACTTCTGGGGCTTATTCCGTTGGAGGGACGCACTACAGGTGAGGTTATCTTTCAAAAGATAGTCTCGTTTTTTAACGAACGTGAACTGGATTTACAACAAGTGCCTGTTGGTTACTGATGGCGCTCCAGCTATGATCGGTAGAGTGCGGGGGCTGGTGGTAAAAGTAAAAGAGGTAATATCTTGCATTGATGAGAGCATCTTTCAGATGGAACTGGTTGATGTGCAGTCTTCATGTGCTTTAAAACAGCACTTGCAGTCTGAGGGTGTAGTGGACTTTTGGTCTAACCATGTTGGCCAGTATCAGTGCCCCACAATGAGGAAGGTGGCCTTGCTTATACTGACAATGTTTGGATCTACCTATACTAGTGAGTCTGGCTTTTCTCATATGAATGCCATCAAAACAAGGGCACGTTGCTCCATGACCAATGAGAAGTTGCATGAGTGTCTCGGGATTGCCCTTCATGATTGAGCCAAACTCTGCTGAAATGGCTAAATCAAGGCAGCGTCATTTCTCTCATTAACTCAAACAGGCTCAAAATGACAGAAGTCTGATATGCATAGTAGTTCTATAGTAGTACATCACCTGACTGAGGCATGTAATGCATTCTTAGTGTAAATGCAATGACAGATCTGTTTTATAATGATTCAAACAAGCCTACTTACTGTTAAATTGTAAAAATGTATCCAAGATATGTATGTTATTGTGAGTCTGACGGCTACTGTTTTACTATGTTCTATTTGCATTTAGTATTTCATTTTATGGATATGGACTTGTTTTCAAAGCACCTTATGTATGCCTGGAAGTGTTGAGAATATTATAAAAAGGGCTACTTAATGTTAATGTTTTGCTCTACATTAGTGGACATGGACCTGTTGGGGAAAAAAAAACTCATGCAACATTTTGCACTTTTGTGTCAAGCCTTGTAACCATAGCTTTCTATTTTTTTTATGGACTGGTTGCTTTCTGCAATGAATTATGGTGATACAATTAAAGTGAAAAAAAAGGGATGCACGTGACTAGTTAATTTGATGTATTAGTATCTATTAACACCACAGTAAGTAAGAGTTATTTGTAGTGATTCATTGACAAAGTATTGTGTGACCCACAAACCCCCAGTGATTTTCCTATTTGGCCCACTTGCTAATGAATTTGAATAGCCCTGTTGTAGAGAGTGTATCTGCAGGAGCAGGCTGTTGCAGTGATGCTGGCAGTGAAGGACAGTTGGTGATCCAGTGTCACACCCAGAATCCTTGCAGTCTGGGTCGAGGAAACAACCGAGGTGCCGATGTTGATCGTAAGGTCTTGGATGGGAGAGTCCTTCCCCGGAAGGAAGAGCAGTTCGGTCTTGTCAAGTTTGAGTTTCAAGTGATGTGCGGACATCCACTGAGAGATATCAGCCAGACAAGCCGAGATCTGTGCCTCCACCTGTGTTTCAGATCTGGGAAAAGACAGAATCAATTGAGTGTCGTCTGCGTAGCTGTGGTAGGAGAAGCTGTGAGAGTGAAGGACAGAGCCAAGTGAATTGGTGTACAGAGAAAAGAGGAGGTGAGTTGACAAGGATACAACAGATATCTTCCCCAAGTTACCCTATAGGTCCTTGAGTGGCCTGCCTGGAAACCAGATTGGAGCAGATCAAGAAGGTTGTTCTGCTGAAGGTAAGACGAGAGTTGATTAAAGTGTTCGTTCTAGTGTTTTGGAAAGAAATGGAAGAAGAGAGACAGGTCTGTAGTTGTTCCCTTCAGAAAGGTCGAGTGTGTGTTTCTTGAGGAGAAGGTTCACTCTTGCCTCTTCTCTACTGTATATATACTCCATCTGTGAGATGTCTTTATGTTTGTGACTGTTTTGCATTAAATGAAACATGTCTTCCTCACCACCCTAGGCTCTGAGGTTGTGGTTCACACATCATTTTAAATGTTCCCCATACTCTCCTGGAAATGTTTCCTCACTTGGTTTTATGATAAATGGCAAGGTGACTTTTGTTTTGTGTTTTAATCTACAGACCCCTAAAATCTAACTCTGTTTTTTTTTCAGGAATTCTCTGCTCTTTTAGCCTTTTTTACACCTTGCTGTTATACAGTCTTGATTCTAGGTGATTTTAATATACACATGTGCTGCCCTTCTAGCTCTTCCTTTACTGTGGATTGTGAACTGTTTTAATACTGCTCAGACACAGTCTGGATATTATTCTCTCCTCTCCTCTTGATCTCTTGGAGGCTGTGTGTTTCTGACAACAAAGCTGTTCATTTTAAGGCCCTCCTTTCATTTCTGATAGAGAACACTGCTGGTCCCACTATCTATTATCCATTGTAAATAGCTCTCTCTCTCTCCACGCAGTAGTGCACCCACTTCTAAAGAACCCGAGCCTCAACCCTCTGGATTTACATTTTTTTACGCTAATTTCTAAATGACCATTTCTATCAAATGCTTCAGTGTAGGTTGTTTACTTGAAGTTTATTTCTTTTGACAGTGACCTTTCATTTGAGAAACAAGTTACAAAAGTCACTCAATCATGTTTTTATCAGCTGAGGAGCATCTATTAATCCACACATTTTGTACTTTAAGTCTTTCTCTTATACAGCTTGATGTGGACAGAACAACCTTGGTTCAGGAAAGAAATGTGAATCATGTTAGTAACATGACATGGTTGTTTCATGTTTTAGAACGTTTTACTTACAGAGTTTGTTATTTTAAACTCTTTGTGCTCTTCTGAGAGCAGGACTGAGGTTCAGTGAGAGCAGGACTGAGGTTCAGTGA
>CALSCE010010660.1:1658209-1671785 GCA_943593645.1 Bovichtus variegatus
CTGAGGTTCAGTGAGAGCAGGACTGAGGTTCAGTGAGAGCAGGACTGCTTCACTGCCTGGTAAGGACACAACTTACCAGGCAGAACTGAGGTCTGTCTTTTCCCGATGATGAAAACAGCCAATAGAGCAAACTCCTCCAACAGAGTAGTACCTATGAAACTGTCCTTTTTTTGTCTCAACCTCCGTGTCCTCCATAAATCCTGAGGACAACACAGGATTACTTCTGGCTATCCCCAGCCTCTCATATGATGCTGACTCTCCACTGTGTAGTACTTGTAGTACAAGTATGCAATAAGGACTTGACAAAGCCCTGACAAAATAAAATTTGTAGTGCAGAATAATTTGGAAAACAGTTTTTTAAATAATAAATATTATCAGCAACTTTAAAATGAAAATGGTGATATATTTCTACCGTACAGCATAATTATTTTAGACATGAATAAATGTCTGTGTGGAGTGCGGAGCAGGTTCAGAGCCAATCCTTCGTTCTAAAGGAAAGACCTTCCATTCATATGTATAGTCTGTTCTTCCTTTTCTCCACATAAACTCAGATAAAAGTCCTGCTGAAAAATAACTCCTAAGCATAGGGGAGAAAGAGAAGGACTTTCTCTGACTGACAAGGCACCAGTCCCTCTCTTTCTCTCTCTTTTCCCTCTAATCCTGTCTGTTATTCATTCCCAGGCTGCTACTGACAAAGCTAAGAGGGATTCATTGGGAATTTCTTCATGAACAGACTGAGAGGGTGGATAATTCCTTTGACATCGACCTGACAGCAGGGTGCAGAACCCCAAACATGCTGGATAAAAACATATATGCACAGGGCCCCATCACGCCACTCTAGAGAAAAGCCGTTTCCTGTTTGACGCTGTCTCCTGCTGCAGGTCTAGGTCGGCTGATGTTGTGTCTGGGCTTTAGTCAAGGTCTATATGTGATCGGCGGACCCTTTGACCCCCCTTCTCCATTTGTATTGTGTCAGATGGGACCGGGGCCCTCTCTAATCCTAAAGGACCGAGGGGCCACTCTCCAGTCTATCGATCACTCGCTTCATCAGGTCCCATAACAGCCATTAAAAGATGTTAATCCAGTGTGTGCCTCGGTCTGGATCGATAGTAGACAAAAGCACTGTTGGGGGCTGTCTGGACATTAACTCTAACATGTGCCTTGTGCTTTACCTTTACTGTATCATCATGATAAAAATACTGCAACGCCAGATCCTTACATGTATCATTCTTAATAAGTTCTAATATAAGTAAAGATAAGATGTAAAGGGTTCAGGATGCTATGTGTGTGTGTATTTTGGTTCCGTGTTCTGTCGCTTTAAGACAGTCTTCCCAGTTTTACTTGGACGTGTACGCGTTAAGTCCCATTAATACAGTGCATATTATGTTAAGAGTGTTTTTTTTCAATGATTATTGTATGTACCTACATGAATTTAGAGACGTACAAAGTGCAACTGTAGATTGGCACATTCATTATATCTGTTCTAAAAGTCTATGACAAAGTCTAAAGAGGTAAAACTCCAGCAACACTTGTAGGACGCAGAACAACAGGTCTAGTTGTTCTGTATAATACTGGATACTACTACTAAGTGTAAGAGTTTTACCTCTTCAAAGGAATCAAACATCACAGAATTTACCGCTAACTGATAAGTACACTATCGCAGATAAGTTCTTAAAAATGACACGCAGCAGACTGGTTCAAACAGAATAAGGCTGTTTTCTTGACTTGGGGACGACCCCCATTATGTATCTTTCCAAGTTTTCCCAAGAGAAGGTGGTGATCAGGCCAGAGAGAGGTCGAGTGGGACAATTTATCCCCCAGAGAATAATACTTCAGGAAAATGTCTGGCCCCCGGCCCTTAGCTCTCTGAAAATGTGGATCCATGAACAACATAGTTGAATGGTGTCGGCCAGTCTGAACTTCCAAACCTGGGGTGTACACATTTAATGGGGCTCTGACTTTATTGAGGTTATAAAATAAAACATTTCCACGGGGGCTTTTGCGCTCACGTTGCGTAGACTCTAGCGTTGCTGCCGTAAACACGTGCAGAGACTCACTTCAAAACCCAAGAAGCAGCGACTTCAGCACACGGACACTGCTCTAGTTGAAATAAGTTATGGTAACGCTTACACTACAGCTATTCTGTCATTAGGCTATTACAGGGTACAGTACGTAAGACCACAAAACTGAGAAAAAATCTGGACATTTCAGGGAAGATGGAGTGATGACTTCTGCAGCACTTAAGTAATCCAATATAAATTAGGACATGCTGTGGAATCTTGGTGTTGTTTACCTTTTTAACATTTAATTTAATTGTGTTTTTGTGAAGTTCTTTGTCTTATGTTGCCACATTTGTGTGCTATTTTAGTCCATAAAAAGAGTCAGTTGCTGCCATCAGGGTCTGGTATACCGTTTAAGTTTATTTAATAATATTGAGTTAAATACAAGAATAATTTACGCTTTAATAAAATAAAATGTTTTGTTAATTATCATAAATATAATGACACCTTAACTTGATCTTAAGTACAGTGAGGAACACAGTAGTGTTTCATCAAAATAAGTTTGTAATAAAAGTCTGCTCTTTGGAGGCAAACTGTCTTTCATATTCATCCAGTTTTAAATGTTTCTCATACAGAAATTGGTATCTAACAGCCTGTTGGAAGAATAACAGCTTAACTTAATACAGTGAGGAAAACTAGTGTTTTATCAAAATAAGATCAAAATGACAAACTGCTCATAAGAGGCAAATTCTTGAAGGAAATCGAATAAAAGAAACTGAAATAGCGTTAATATTTCACAGTGTTATAGAGAATACAGTGATGTCAAACTATAAGAACAAGATCTGATAAAAACAACAATAAAATAATCAATATATCAAAAAACACAAGAAATATGATTTTTTGTGTGCGTGTACATGTGTGTGTATGTTTGTGTGTGAGGGGGATATTGGTTTATACACCTGCATTGACTCCTGAGTAATAGTAATACATGTCACTATGAGTGAAACAAATAAAAAATACTAGCAAATGGTCTTTTAATTATCGTTTGTATCAGATTATCTTTTTATATCTTTTGTATCAGATTATGTTTTTAATGCTTGGTCCTGATTTGCTGAAGTCCATTTTACACTGCTGCTGCTATTGCAGCTATTAGAACATCAATTAGAAAATGGATTAGTCTTGTATTTAGGGGGGGGGGGCAGATAATCACACAGGCGGGAAACACACGAGGGCAGGAAGTGAAGTGAAGAAACGAGAGACAAGGGTGAGTATACCAAAATAAAACAGGAAATAAATAACTGAAGACTGAAAACAAGGAAAACCCAATTTAGACATGGGACCGGGACGTGACAATAATATTCAATCAATGAAATTAATTTCACTTTGATTTCGGCCAAAACTAAAGTGATTTCCTTATATCCTGTGTTGTGGGATAGTGTCAGACCTAGATGCAACCCTTGAGTATAATGTTAAAATATGCTGTATCAAGTTCAAAGTGTAAGAACTCTAGAATGTGCAGTTGTCACGTTAGAAATAAATGGTAGGCATTGACAGTGCATTGAGTGTTAAAATAAAAATATATTCACAAATTGACAATATTAATAATGTGCTCTCTTGCTTTTTTTTTGCAGCAACAGTTTTGCGTTTTGCTGTAATAATTTTTTCATATTCTTCATAGGCGCCATGCGATCGGCCCATTTGTGCCATAGTAAAGTCAAATGACACGCTCTTTTATGGAGATGCATACAGGGCGTGCTGTAGAAAACCTGGGTTAACAGAGCAAGTTGATAACCACCGTCATGGTATCTGTGAGTGCAGCTTTAGGCTTTGTAAAACCAGCTCGGGGAAAGAAAGCCTGGCTCTGTTAAACTCGAGTCGTGGTTCAACCCTCAGGTCTGATTTTTATTTGCATTTAATAACAAACTGTAACAAACAACATTTCAAATTAAAAATCTTACACTAATAAAATAATTAGAAATTGTAATATACAATTATACAATTGAACAAACAATAGCAGAGTTCAGTTGGGTTGAGATCCACTGATTTATTTTCATACACGTCACAGAGCATGATGTGAAGAGCTTCGTTGTATCTAACAGCAGCTCTATGTCAGTACCAGGTCAGCAGCGTTCACCTACACCTCTACCAGCCAATAACAATCAAGTGGCAAATACAGGCAAAATACAATGTGTTGCACTGGCATTATTCAGAATTTCAAGTACAATTTTCACAGTAAATACTTTTACCCAAAATAAATGTGATATCAAGGAAAACGTTCAGTTCCTCCTTTACGCTCTGTCGTCTTTATCTATAGAAATCTCACTGAAACCTCTTTCAATTAGTTGATTCCTTAATTAGAACGTTTCCTTCAAGTCTTTCAAATCAATTCCTATTTGTATGATACAATTGATGTACTCCTTTACAAACATAGAATGTGAAAAGATTGATATATGACGACATAATAGATAATGATGTTGATGCCAGCTCTTGTGCACATATTTGGCTTGTTTGTGTGAAACTGAAGTGTAGCGGAAATCCCTCTACGAATGTCCTGAACTACAAATACTAATAGCAGATAGTAAAAAAGCAATAATCAGGGAATGGCTGTGTGAAAAGTCTACAACAATCCCCGAATGGATAGAAATAGTTCAGGAAATGTATGTTATGGAACGATTAACTTTTTTTCTGAGACATGCAACTAAAAAATGTGAAAAATACTGGAAAAGCTAGATATCTTATTTTAACCTGAAATTATTTCTTCCCTCATTTATTTTTGCTTTATTTTCTTCTGTACTCTAACTTACAGCATGGACTTTAGCTTATGAATAAGGGGAATCATTGCAATGTAACCCCGCTTTTTGTTTTTCTTTTAACATTTTCTATTTTTCACAATGTCAAACATTTCACCTTACCGATGATTTTGTAACTTGGTCTGTCTGTTCTGTTTTTGTCCCAAAAAGTGCTATTCAATCTAAATATTGCTCTATTGAAACAGATGCAGCGATTATGTTGTGTATTTGGAAAATAACTACCGGTGATCATACAGACATTAGATCTCAAAAACTAAAAATATTTTGCAAAATTACAGTGTTTCTTAAAAATATGTCATGTCACTCCTGACACATGCTAAACCCATTATAATGGATTACTCTTGATATTAACTACATGTCTTATTGAATCAGTTTAGGTTGATTCAGCATTCACTCTCATTTACTTTAAACAGAACCTGATTTAAACATTCATCATTATTTTATTTCTTAAACTAAACATTTAATGTTCAGCTTATTTTTCTTTTACTGTACCTTTTATAGCATATAGTTACCCCCTTGTTTTTACATTTCGGTTTTCCTTAAACTATTGCTAAATCAAATCAAATCAAGTTTATTTATAGAACCCAATATCACAAATTATGCATTTGTCTCAGTGGGCTTTACAGACTGTACAGGATACGACCCCCTCTGTCCTTAGACCCTCACATCGCACAAGGAAAAACTCCCCAAAAGATCCCCCACAATTAGTGGGGGAAATATGGAAGAAACCTCAGGGAGAGACTGAGGAGGATCCCTCTCCCTGGACGGGCAGACGTGCACTAGATGACGTGTGTACAGAATAAACAACATAGTAAAAAATCCATGTGACAGAAATGATGATGCGATCATATATAAAAAAATGGATCCAGGAGGATGTCAATAAAAAGCTTCCCGATGTCTCCAAAGAAAAAAATATATTAGCGTGGGCGTCAGGCAGGACCAGAGCAACAGGTGCAGCCACAATTCATGATCCAGACGTAACCTTTAATAGTGTCAACCTGCCAGATGAGGGACACAGAGATACTAGTCTCCTTCTTCATGTTGGAATGTTTGGAATTATGTTTTTTCCTCAATAACTACTGTTACATTAAGCATGTAAGAATCTGAGCTTTTCTCTCAACTTTTCCTCAAAACAGATGAGGCTGATCAGTACTTTGATTACAATTTTGCTGAGTCATTTACCAGGCTGGTTTGTATTAACTTCCAGAGGTCTGGAAGAGGGTGGATACTATAGGCAGCATGTGATTGGCCCTGCAGTGAGAGGCGGGCCTGTCCAAAGTTAAACATCTGGAAGCTCTTACTGCTGCAGCTCAGTCACTCAGTAAAGTTGAATAGAATACCACTGCCACAGAGAAGATGTCTTTTATAAAAGTAGGTGCATCGTCTGATTTCTCCTTCCACAACCTCCCTTATGGAATATTCTCCACATCTGATAATGTAAGTACAGTTTGGTTATTACTAGGTTTACATCGTACATTAGCATCGTATATTCTTCAAAATGAATGCTTTGAATGATCACAGACATTGAGTGAAATTTAAAGCTACAAAGATGTATAGATGATTATGAACTCTAATGATCATGATCTAATTATGAGGCAATAGAAAGATTGTCAGTGTCCAGTATGTGCTGGGTGAGCAGCTTTAATGGGTAGGAATGGGCTGCCATGTTCGGACACCTCATCCAGTGTTACAGTAGCAGTACAGTAGTAGATAAAGTGGTTGTCTGAGTACTTCTGATCATGGTTTTCAAAATAGCATTTTTACATAAATGTGGGTTTATGAGGAAAAGGATGATCTGTAGTCACTATCATAGCTTTCTGAAGTGTACTGAGGGATAGGAAGTACATTGAATTGGCTTGCTGGATGAAACATTGAAAACCTGTAAGAATAAATGTAGAACCCCCTGGTAGATGGCAGTGTAAGTGTACTGTGGATCATCTGTAGTTATGTCAGAGTGTGATTTATTTCCCCAGCCCAAACGTCGCATTGGTGTTGCCATTGGAGACCAGATACTGGACCTCAGTGTAATAAAGTCTATGTTTCGAGGGCCAGCGATATACAAACATCAGGATGTCTTTGACCAGGTAAGTTTAATCATTAATTGTTTTAGAGAAGAGACACCACAAGTCTTAAATCAATGACCCTTGGCTGTATTTTACTATATTATTATCATTAATGCATGCATTTATAAGCATCATTGTAATGTATCTGATCAAGTAAAAGCTCATTTTAATTATTTTATACATCTGTAATTTTTAGTAGGTTACACAATTTATTATAGTAGAGGTATAATGTAGCATCAACTCAAAGTACTAAGTAAAATCAAGTACCTCGAAATTGCACAGGAGTTCAATACTTGAGTAAATGTATTAATTTATATTCCACCACTGGTCAGGTAGCTGTAGGCATGAACATGAAGTCCCCAGGAGCAGTATAAGGAACCATCATGTGGAACTGTAGATCACATGACCTTAAGTTAAGCTTAAGTGCAGACAGACTAGCCAAGCACATCTATTAGGAAAAAAAAATGCTTCTAAAAAACTCTATGAAAAAACTCCAGAGCATCGTATATTCTTCAAAACTAATGCTTTGAATGATCACAGCCATTGAGTGAAATGTAAAGCTACAAAGATGTATAGATGATTATGAACTCTAATGATCATGATCTAATTACGAGGCAATAGAAAGATTGTCAGTGTCCAGTATGTGCTGGGTGAGCAGCTTTAATGGGTAGGAATGGGCTGCCATGTTTGGACACCTTATCCAGTGTTACAGTAGCCTTTATGCTTTTGCAAAACATAATTTGTATATTATCAACACATGGCTTGTGGTCTAGCCTATTACTTATGTATGGTCACTCCAGTCATTTTGCATTTTAGAGGTATCTCAACTGATTATAGGAAGGGGTGCTTTATGTATCGTTTCTTATTGTTATCTGTGTCTCCCTTCAAGCCCACACTGAATGCTTTCATGGCTCTGGGTTACGATTCCTGGAGGGAGGCCAGGAGGACTTTGCAGGGGTTGCTGTCAGCCAATGAGAACACTCTGAGAGATGATGTCAGCCTTCGGAGCAGGTCAGTGTAGTCTGTAGATGCAGACGTCTACATGGTACACAACCTTACATAGTCTTTATCAGGCTATTGCTTTGTGTGGTTATGTTATGATAATACAATAGAAAAAAAATATTCAAATTATAATGGTCATTCTAGGCTACAAAGGAGTTTCAGTTATGTGTCAATCCTGACAATATTAAAATGTGTTTGATTATATTTTGGTTTGTAAATATTCTAGTGTAAAGATGCTTAATATCTGCTCAAAATATGAAGTATTGGTCAAATCCTCACAGGGTTACCGCATATCCTGTAATTCTGTAATGCACTTTTACAGTCAAAGCCCTGAAAAATTACCAAGACAATCTTCTGAAAAATAAGGGTTGTCCTTTTATGTGTAACGACTTAGTTAGTTATTTAGTCAGCTAGTAGTTAGTTAGTAAGTTAGTTGTTAGTTAACAGGTGTCTCAAACCCTCACACTGTCACTGTTGTCCAATGTCCTTAGATCAGATGGCAGCTGACAGTACTGCTCTATTCAACCTCTTCTTCCTTTCTTTGGTTTTCCTGGCTTCACTGAGGCCCACCATCGTGATCCTGGATAACTACTATCACAGAGCTAAATATATATGAAGTCACAGAAATTGAAATGTTCTGGGAAATAATTTCTTGTAGAGTGGGAACCCAGTCTTATTTTACAGGTCCAAAAGGCTTGTAGCCTCTTTTTATTTGCTGGCTGATTCTTGGTCCTTTCTTGAGAGATCTTATTTCATCAGATAATTTAGTTTTTCTGTCCTTGTCTCTACAGAGCATTTGTCCATCAGAGTACAGCCACCATGCACCTTCCTGCAGACATTGGTGAGTCTCTGCTGAGGTTAAACCCCTGTTATCAGAGCTGTTTGTTTCATCAAAGTCCACTCAGAGATGTTACCTCCCCTTGATGTCCCATCACACATCCTGAATAATGCATTTGTTTGAGTCAGTGTGGCTTTTAATTTACAGTTTTTCTCAATCGCTCTTGCCTATTTTTTCAGCAATATAAACATTCTTTTAAATGTTAGTACAATTGTCACAACTGTTTCATGGAACATGAATATGAATTCAAGTTCAATATGAATATGAATACAGTAATAGCCTTGAATTTTCATCATGTGCGCACAACATAAAAAAACATACTTTCAGGAACATTTTTATTCTTTAGTTAGACTTGTGTCATAAAGGAAGGCACAATAGCAGTTTTATAGTAATTCTCTTAGTAAGTAGTAAGTAGCTTTCACACAGTTAAATTATTTTGAGGCACATCAGCACTGTTTAAACACGTAGTACATTTCTATTTCTTATGACTTGTCTCATTCAGTCAGGTTTGTGCTGATTGACACAAACCTGATTAATAAAAAGAAGGGTACAGGCACTAGATATGTCTGTTTCAGCCTGTTCCTCTTATGATCTGTCTTATTTGTTTTCCACAGGCGATTACACCGACTTCTACTCCTCCAGAGATCACGCGACCAACGTTGGTATCATGTTCCGGGGAAAGGAGAATGCTCTGATGCCAAACTGGTACACTATCAATCAAACCATCAGTGAACACTTAAGGCTGTTGGTAGAATTTACAAAAGGCCTTAATACATTCCACTTAGGGCAGATACTGACAGCATGAAGAAAAAATGTTCAAGGCTCTGTGCAACAGTTATATGTGGGGGGACACTACAAGGTTTCCCTAATTGAATTAGGCCCCAGAACATCAGTGTGCATTTAAACACTGCAGCAGAGCTCGAGGAGACAGACAGCTTTCCTTTGTTCTCAGGCCCTCATGGGAGGAATGCTAAGGACGCTGCGGCTTCTCTGTTTTCCTCTGACTTTGACACACTGCACTGTGGTAAAGCAGGTGATTGGCGAGCCAGCTCCTCATGTCAAATTTCATTGATCAGGATAGTTTTTAGCAATAGTAATCTGATGATGGACCAAATGTTTTTGAATCTGTGCATTACCACTATTGTGTTGGAGTATCTTCATTAACTTTTTTTTTACTCTTTATAATCATATTTTTCACCTACAGTAGAAGTTTCATGGCAGAGAGTAATAAAAGAAAAAACAGAAACACAGCAATGTTTTATTTACTTGCTTCGTTAAATGTCCATCTTTGACTCTCAGTCATTGCTGTGACATTTCTGCACTTCACCTCCCAGAGATCACCTGGGTAATATTGGGACATCTTTACATGCTCATCGTCATTAAAATAATACATAATATATAATGAACTGAATGGTTTTAATCATAAAATATTTCCTGCTGCAATCACAAATATCATCTCTGTTCAGTGAAATCGTATTCTTATTTAATATACACAGTTGCAAACTTACACTGATCTAAGCACAGCGGCCCATGTACTGTACAAACTCAACTTTATTTCCCTGCTGTGGTTACTGTTATGCTAACATTCAGTATTGTGTTATGCAGGTTGAGGCTTCCAGTGGGATACCATGGTAGAGCATCATCAGTGGTTGTTTCTAGGACCCCCATCCGCCGCCCCTCAGGCCAAATGAGACCTGATCAGAGTAAGAAAAAATAGGCACCACAGAACAAAACACCAATCACCAGTTTTGGGCATGTAGAAGTGAGTTTGTTACAAACACATCTTTAAGACTGATGGTTACATCCTTGCAAACCCTAAAAGAGCACTAGCCTGCCTTGCATTCCTAAAACATTGACAGACTTATAAAAACAAAGGGATGCAACAGAACCAGATATTCTTTTGTTTTTTTCACGCATTCTTCATCCTTTGTCCAAAACCTACCACATCGACAATGCTCGTCGACTGCCAACAGTTCAGTAGGAGATTGTAGCCCCAAGCCTCTAATGCCTCAAGCAGAGATGAGGAGCAGACTACAGAGGTCTAATACTCTCACTTCTTTCCAACACACCCACAGATTTTTTTCATATTCAAATTTGTAGACTTCAGGTCCAACCGATGCTGACGCAGATTTCATGAAGCTCACTCTGGAGCCACAAAAGGCTTTATATAACTGTTTTCACATATGCAGTACTACTCCGCAACACCTAGAAATACACTTTGATATGAAAATCTTCCCCCTTTAACAAAGGGCGAAGAATCTAGATGAATTTGTTTCCTATATCAAAGTAGCAGTGATGTACACATGGTCAGCTTTAAGTAGAGCTCATACATTTTATGGAAGGGACAAGTTGCAGGAAAAGCTTGCACTCAGCAATTGAAAAGGGAAAAAGAAACACTGCATCTAATTTGCATGAAGATGACATTTCAACACCTTGTGTCAGATGATATTCAAGTTTTCAGATATGCTGTCAGATTTGGTGTGTTGGATTGAAAGCTAACTCGAAACTATTCGGTTTATAAACCCTTTCAAAATTACAACATAAGAAAATGATTCATCCTCATAACAAGGCTGTGTTTCTTAGTTACTAAATACTTAAGATCTTAGAGATGTAAGGTTTTCAAACATGATATGTTCAGATGGTGGTAGGTGGGTTTTTAGAGCTTTTTGCTTAAAACAGCAGTGGTTCGTGGACGACCTGCTTCCTGAGCCACAGACACCCAACTTCTGCCAGCACCAAACAGCAGTCAGACAAAGTTATTAACTAGCAGGTGAACATAGTGGAGCACTTAGCAGCTACAGATACAGATATGTTGATGTTGTTGGAGTTGGTGAAGACCAAACTATAGGTCAAAGGAAAATAAATATAATATGTCATTGTGTGGACACAAACACGACTCCACATGAATGATACCGTTGCTCTGTGTTTGCTGGGTGTGTAGCGGTAAATAGTCAAGTTCTTCAATATTTCAGTTGTGTGTGTATGTTGTATATTGTTACATTCATTTGTTTTTGAATAACCATGTTTGCCTTTTACTTTCTCTCAGCAAAACCTCCAGTGTTTGGCCCGTCTAAGCAGTTGGACATTGAGCTGGAGATGGTGATTACAGTGTTTACTTCATCTAATCAGCTGTATGCTTGCCATGTTTGAATAGATGTTGAAATAACCTCATATCAAAATCAGATTTTCCCAGGGAAAAGGCCAACGTTGCCTGTCTCTGTTGCCTTTTGTCTGTGTGATATTCAATATTGCAAAATATCAGTATTTCACTGCTGTTATATTTCTTCTTTATTCTGATAAGGCCTTCTTTGTTGGAGGAGGGAATCAGCTCGGGGAGCCCATTCCCATCGAGAAAGCCCATGAACACATCTTTGGCATGGTACTCATGAATGACTGGAGTGGTAAGAGCCTCTGCACAACACATTACACCAACATCATCCTTGTATGCCTGTGTCATGGAAAATTCCTAGAAAATATAATAAAACTAACCAAAATGTCCCAGAATGCAGATATTTGACATGCAGGATTGATATTTATATCAGTAAGTTTGTGTGATTGTTCTGATTCTGTTATGAAGCTGATGGTTATGCTGCCAAACCAACAACTCTAATTAGCAGTGACGTTTCACTTAGAAGCACAATTGTTCCTTAATTTAGCTCTTCCTTATACATGTTGATGCTACTTCAGATTTAGTCTAATGGAAATGATTTTAGATTAAATGGCAGTCCTCATCAAAACATTAGTGTGTATATGAATAATTGGAATCTGGAAATCTCTGGAGAGGACATGCATAGTGCTGTTGCTTTCTGACTGTCATTCTCTCTAATATCCCCTCTTCACTCCTGCCTCAGTCTGACTGTAGCCTGCCAACAGATTCTTCAATCTGCCAACAGAAGTCAATTTAAACCAGCATTCTAACAAAAGTATTCATGTAATCAGAAAAACCTAATTTCTTTTTTCTTCTATGGGTGACCCTATCCTCATGTCTCATTTTCTTTGATACCAACTACTATGATGATGTAAAGAATGCTGTGAAATTCAGCTTCAAAAGGTGAGAAAACAGTATAAAACATGAGCAGACTGAAAGCAGTGTGATTGCTTATTTAAAGCAAGCTTACAGCTACAGTCTATTCAACAGCTGTCCCTGCTCTCTAAATAGACTTCTGACTTGACTCACAACTGATCCTCGATTAACTTGAATTTGAGAAACTGGACCGACATTGTGAATTTTTTCAAGATATATGCAGGGTCTACTGCTTTATGTAGTATGACAACGATGATGGTTGATATCCACAGTAAAATGTTCCTTTTACACAACCATACTACTGCTAATATTCACATGAAATCTTCAACAGAAGACCCTCACTTCTTAGTTGGATGAAAACAACTTTGCCTATGTAATTTAGCAGATTACCAAAATCCAAATTATTAGGTCTATGCAATCTGAATCTGTTTGCAGTATTAAACCTCAAGAGATGTGTACATCTAAAAACAGTAAATGTAGTGTACATAAGTATTGCATACATTTTTCACTGTTGAGTATTCACCTGAGGTTGGTTCAGAGAATATCCTAGATGTCTGCAGTGCATAAACACAGGAGGACACACATCTTCTGAAGCATGTTTACGAATGAGTGTATATGAATAATTCAGAACAAGGTCATTTTGCCCCACATTTTTTTGCTGATGAAAATGTGTTTGCTCACTTTATATTTATTGTTAAGAGTATAGAGCAGCGTAACATAGCTGTGATTAGCCCCAGTTAAAACATCTTTCTTGGGCCCTCAACCTAAAAATGAAGCCCACACTAGTGCGTGCACACACACACACACACACACACACACACACACACACACACACACAC
>CALSCE010010660.1:1688849-1715537 GCA_943593645.1 Bovichtus variegatus
TATCTATCTATCTATCTATCTATCTATCTATCTATCTATCTATCTATATCCATCCATCCATCCATCCATCCATCTATCTATCTTCTATTGTTAATATAGCTATATGTGTTATTCAACAAGCAGCAACTTACATTAACATCGATACATCCATATATGGCAAAAGTTCAGTTCCCTATGGCTCTCTCCCAGGCTTTCTCCATAAATGTGAATAGTTAATTTCTTCGTACACTGGCAGGTAATAAGGGGCAGCTGCTACCCCGACACACGCAGAGAGGGAATCGGGACCTGATGTGAAATATTCACTGATGCATAATTTGCAGCAAGATGTAAATGCCTAAGATGTTAGCAGGAGGCACTCACACACCCAGATGCATACTGAATGCTGTAAACCGTGCCCTGTGCCCGCATAAACATGCTCAACATGAGAGGCAGGCTGACCTTTTCATAGAAACAGGGCTGAAGCAGACAGGAGGCTGCCAGCACAGAGCCAAGGTTAAAGGCTAGAGAGAAACAGATCACAATTTAACAGCCAAGGCAAATTAAATCACTGTTTTACATTCTCACAATGTAGAGTCAAACTCATTATCATAATATACTGTATGTACCTTGAACTTGGCCTTCAAAGCCCTGTGGATGGTGAATGTGCAGAATATGCCCTTGACTCTGAGCCAGATTAAAGATTTTAATCTTTGTATCATTTAGCCTATTATGTGAGTTGATGAAAAAGGCATTTCAGCTGTCAGAAAGTTCCCCATGGATAAGTGCTAAATAAAATGTCCTCTTTGGTGTGACCCAAATACATGTCAAAAATGAATGTAAAATTAGCTTCCAGTTTCATGTATGTTCAATTAAAAAGCACACAAAAGACTTTTAGCTTTTAATTTACAATTGTCTACTTTATTCAGTTCAATAACTTGACTAACCCAAGCAGATAAGACTTTGAAGACATACGGCCCTATTTAAACGATCTATAGCGCATGGTAAAAACAATTCCTTGATTATAATCATCATTGTTTCTTCTCTTTTCCCTATTTCTTTGCTGGGGGAGCCTGATACCCTTTTATAAAATAAATGAATAAATATATTAATAAAATTCAATCATCTCTCTCCACATGGGCAGGCTCTCTCCCGGGTGGGTCTGGGAGCTGTTCAGGGTGGATGAATGGGCAGTGGGATACGATCTCTGACAGCCTCCTCCACAGGGCCTGGGGCAGCTAAAGGAGGGAATCCCCTGCTGCAGAATAATTAAAAATAGAAAAAATAAACACCAAAAAGTATCTGGATGTGAGATATCAGCAGCCACCCCTGACAGGAAAACCCATCTACTTATTCTTTTTTTTTTCTTGTCTTTCTTTTCTCAATTTATTTATATGACTTTTTTTTTTTTTTTAAATAAACTTATCCCACCTCTACAGTTGCATCCACACACACACACACACTTAGACACACAAGCATTCTACACAGCAGATTACCCGGCACCTTCACTGATACACACACCCTCAGATCAAACTATTGCTTTTACTGTACCCAATGCATGTATTCCCCTATAGTGTTAGTCCTGTCATGTCACCCAATGTATTAAGTTCTGTCTTGTCTCACATGTCTTGTCTTGTTTTACTTAATAAATAAAAAAAGACAAGACAAAGTCAGTATGAAATTCATAATACAATATTAATTGTAAGTCAATTACTAATAAATAAACATTCAACCCTCCTGTTATCCTTGGGGTCAATTTGACCCCATTCAATGTTTAACGTATCTAAATAAATGGTCGACATAATTTTTTTTGCTTAGTATTTCATGCATTTTCCTAATTTAATGAGGACAAATGGATAAACATAAAATTAACATGATGATATGTATTCAATGTCCTGTACACACTTTGTACGCATCGGTGTTCCTTGGGGTCAATTTGACCCCAGGCTGTTATAGTTGTATAAAACATATAAAAATGTCACGATTTACACACATTTGTTTTGATAGTTTATGATGATATTGAGGTGACTATTGCATGCAAATTTATAATCTTAAAAAAACTTCCCTCTGCTTTAGTTATCTAATCTAACATACTATACCTGCAGTGCGAGAAGAGGCTGAGCCGTGTGTGTGGGGACAGATGGAAGAAGTTGGATGGGACACACAGGCAAGCCTACATTGGGCTGCAAGTGGGTCCCAAGCCTTTGGAATGCTAACACTGGAAGGGCAATATTTCCAGCCACCATTCTAGCATTCATAAGCTTTGATGACAGAGAAATGACACAGGGCCGACGAGAGCGTGACAAACTTGCAGCAATACGGAATGTATGGGACAAGTAGGTTCAGCAATTACCCTTGCTTTACAATCCAGGCCCCCACGTGACTGTGGATGAATGTCTGGTTGCGTTTCGTGGGCACTGTCCCTTCAGACAATACATACCAAGCAAACCAGCCAAATATGGTATCAAATTATGGGCAGCATGTGATGCACAGTCCAGCTATGCCTGGAATATGCAGGTGTACACTGGTAAAGCCCCTGGGGAAGCACCTGAAAAAAAATCAGGGCATGAGGGTGGGACTGGACATGGCTGAGGGACTGAATGGTCATAAAATAACGTGTGACAATTTTCTCACCTCGTATGCTCTGGGAGGGGAACTGCTAAAAAGGAAATTAACCATGTTGGGGACAGTCAGAGCTCCTTGCCATGAAGAACAGGAAGGTAACATCTTCAATGTTTGCCTTCACTGACAAAGCTGCTGTCACCTCCTATTGCCCCAAGAAAGGGAAAAATGTCCTGCTGATGAGCACCAGAGCACTCAAAGATGCTGTCCTGAGCACCAGATAAGACATAAGGATTACAATGGGACAGAGGGAGGGGTTGATAACCTGGATAAGGTCACAGCCACATACAGCTGCCGACGCATTACTGCCCGTTGGCCCCTTGTCATTTTTGTCAACATTATTTATGTGAGTGCTTACAATGCCTTTGTATGCCAACATTGTGCTTAGAAATAATATAGAAACTTTAACAACAGCAAAAAAATCTTTCTATAAAATGTTATGGCAATCAGTGAGATTTTATGGTGATTTATATCATTTTCGATAGTCACATAATAGGAATTCTGGATGTATAATGGGTTGGGTGGGGGGGAAGGTGGGGGTAATGTTTTATTGAAATGGTTATTTAGGTAGTCAACAAAGAAACATAAAGCACCTGAAACATACATTTTGGTAACAATTTTTATTATGATAATTTTATGATCATTTTCCTGTCATTTTCACCCCAGAGGATAAAGGGTGTAAAGTAAATGTGAGGATAACAGGAGGGTTAAATACATTGACAGTATATTTCCGGCTTAAAAATGCAAGATGCTCTAGCACAAATGAACCTTGAGCATACAAATAGTGGAGTGAACTGCGTAGGAAGCCTGAATGTGATGCAGCTGTATCCAATGGACATAGGAAATTACTTTTCACTCTTCTCCACTCTGCAGTACTGCTAAAATATTTAGGGGGCTTAACCTCATTGTTATACAGCATAAACACAAGGTCATTTCATAACCTCTACTAAATGTTTAAGTCTGACTTCTACAATTAGCCCTGACACCACCTTCAAAACCTGGAAACACAGTGAAAGGAAAGGGATGAGGACAGCTAGTTAACCCTGCTGCAAGGAATTAAAGACAAAGGTTAGGAGTGGCTGTAGCTCAGGAGGAGGAGTGGTCATCCACCTGTCATAGGGTCAGTTGTTCAATCCCCACCCTCTGAGGTCAGCAGGTCAAAGTGTCCTTGGGCAAGATGCTGAACCCAACTGAATACCTGACTCAACATTATGTGTTGCAGTTCATTCAATTTGTCTAGACAGGAAAGGCCATTTAAAAAAAACAAAAAGAAAATGTATACAACCCTAACCCTTTTTTTTTTTTTTTGCCAGGCCTGCAGTGTACATATTGCTGCACGGGATTGTCGGTTTTTCATCTGTAAATAAATACACCTGGACTGCCCTACTAAAAACTAAGAAGACCTTCTTAGTTTTTGTGCATCAGCCAACCTTACAAAGACCATGACACAAATAGCTTTTAGTAGCTCTGCTCTATTATTAACCAAGTAGTAATGTAACAAGCTACATTTTCCCAAGCATTTCTGAAGCTCAAGCACAGAGGAGCTTTCTGCTGGTATCTGATTTAAAAGTGCTAAGAATCAGTAAGTGACGCTATTGCCATACACGGACGTGTATGTGTAGCCGATGCAGCCGGCAGAAGCACTGCTGTACATCATGTACCAATCTTCAGGCTGCTGTGACTGTACAAATACATTGTTTAATTATGTTAATATGTAGTACACTGTACATTAGGGCAAGTCAAATGGATATTATATAACATATTAAATGACACTTTAGCAAAATGATCTTTAATAGACTCATGTCAATATAGAATATTGAATTGAAATGAATTTAATTTAATTATTACTATGGTAGTAAGGTGCATGATTGTCCATGGATGTTAGAATGGACAGTGTGTATTGATACTTGAATATACAATCTATTTTATGTTATATTATTATCTATTAATTATATAATTCAATTATTATATCATTTTGTTAAGGACGTGACACGAACTGGAACTCAAATGCACGACTCAGGACAAGGTTTTCAAAAATCAAA
This sequence comes from Bovichtus variegatus, assembly GCA_943593645.1. Taxonomy (NCBI): domain Eukaryota; kingdom Metazoa; phylum Chordata; class Actinopteri; order Perciformes; family Bovichtidae; genus Bovichtus; species Bovichtus variegatus. Next base: position 1,693,490 of record CALSCE010010660.1, read on the forward strand.
AAGGTTCTTTACTAAGAACAACAAAGTACAACAAAAAAATCACTCTTAGAGGAAAAACGTAGAAAAAGAAAGTAGCAAAACAAAACCTAAACTTGACTATTGGAACAATGCTGTAAACGCTGGCTCTCTCGATGACATAATACACAAGATGAACTGGCACAGGACAAAGAGAGACGAGGACTACATATACCAGAGGTGATAGGACACAATCAAGAGAGGGACCGACAATCTCACAGGCGGGAAACACACAAGGTCAGGAAGTGCTCTGAAATGAGAGGGAAGGTAAGTACAAAATAAAACAGGAAGTGCAATGACAGACTAGACATGAGTGACTGTAACTTAACAAGTGAACAATGAGACCTGACTAAACATAAATCTAAATTATAAACTAAGCATTAAACATACAACATAAACCTGATACATAACAAATAAGCAAACACAACTCTCTCTCTCTATCTCTCTCTCTCTCTCTCCCTCTCTCTCTCTATCTATCTATCTTAAAAGACTTTGCCAGTCACACTAGACATGGCAACAGTAAGCCATAAGTGGACAGTAAATGCAGGAGATTCCAGACATGGAGGCTCAAAGGCCTCACAGTCAAGACAACAGGAAAGGTCAATTTTGAAGCTGTGGAGTTATCAAATCAAGTTTATTTATATAGCCCAATATCACAAATTACACATTTGTCTCAGTGGGCTTTACGACCCCCTCTGTCCTGGAAAAACTCACTAAAAGAAACCTCACAATTAAAGGGGGAAACCTTTAAACCTCAGGGAGAGACTGAGGAGGATCCCTCTCCCAGGACAGACAGACTGTAATAGGTGACGTGTGTACAGAATAAACAACATAGTTAAAAATGCAACATAAACAATCCATGTTACAGAAATGATGGCCGATGGTGCTCCAACCGTGACACTTGAGCAGAATGGAATGGCATCCCTGTTGTGCAGTGAAGTTAGGAAGTCTGGAAGAGAGGCAGTGAAACAGTAGTGTAGGCAGAAATCACAGTGTGGGTGGGAACAGAGAAAAACATGTCAGCCTAGCCCATCCAAGAACAATCATACCAAATAGGTTCTTAAACTCCCATGGTAATCAAAGTAGGTCATTGTACTTGTGTACCAGTCTACTATTAACTCAAACAACATTTTTTTTAAACAATTCAGAACATGAAAATGACAAATTACAGTCAGTAGTTATACTAGTGATTCCACTGCACAAATAACGACCTCAAAGCACATCTGAATATTATACAGACTTGTCAAAGCCTCTTAGATTTCTGCTAGATATTCCTCAGACATTTCAGAACATCAGTGACTGTAATCATGAAGCACAGCCTGTGTGGTCTTGTACTTTTGCATACATTTGAAAACTATGTCTTTATATATTAGAGTTCAACCTTATAAATCCAGCGATATTCTATATTTTTCTTATTGTCAACAAAAAGGTGCATGTGGCTCAGGAGGTAGAGTGGTCGGTGGTCTGATCCCCGGCTTTTGCGATCAACATGTCAAAGTGTCCTTAGGCATGAAAATGAGCTCAAATTTCTCCTGATGGTTTGCGTTGAATAAGCGCGTTGAGTGGACACAGACTAGAAAAGTGCAATATAAATGCAGACCATTTAACAATTCAAATCCCAAGAAAGGACCCATATCAACAATAAATGCACTAACAAGCTTTTGTGTATCCAAAGCCTGATATATCTTTTTCCTCTGTGCCATAGGTGGCATGTTCCTTCATTACCATGAACACACATTCTGTATTTTATTTTTGACTTCATCCTACATACACCATCCAGCTTCTGGAAATATACTACTATAATACTATTGAGAGAGAAACTAGCACATTGTTGGTTTAGCCCTTTGAGCATTTAAAAAAATGTATATATATTTGTCATTTTCAAAATATATGGCTTTGGTATGAAGCAGTGGACTTGGAGCGGAGAGCCACAGATAGACTAGAGAAGTCCGAAAGTATTAAGAGACAGTTTAACACATTGTTGGTTTGGGTCTTTTAATGGGATTTGTTGACCGTAAGAAAGATATAGATGAGGACTTTGTGTAGACCAAAAAACAGAGCTAAGGTGGTGGTAGTCTAGTGGTCAGGCTTTCAAATAGAACACCGGGAGGTTGTGAGTTCAGCACCAGGCTGCCACCATTGAGCCCCTGAGAAAGACACGAGTTGCTCCAGGAGACTGTCCCTGTAGTTAGTCACTGTAAGTCACTCTGGATAAGAGTGTCTGCTAAATGACCTGTAATGTAAAAAAAAATAATAATATGGGCGTTACATTCATCCAAATCGGTGTCTGGACACGGCTATGTCTTCTGGATATAAGTCAACAGTTATTTGCTAACATGTGACAACCTGCCAGTTTTATGTTTTTCTACCCACATGTTGCACAATTTGATAGAGAAAGGGACAACAGCCCAGGTTTGGGAATAAGTCACCCTTAAGCACATTACCAACTGAAATGAAGGTGGGGCCCTGCTTTATTACCTAAACTTGCTTTTACTTCCGTTTAGTGCATATATGTTCCACATTCATAAAATAATTAGTTTGATCAAATAGTCACACATTAAACCTGAAGCCGGGGTAACAGGGGGTTACCCAGACCTGCTTCGGGGGTGTGGCTGGGAGGAAGTAATGGTAAAAGTGTGTAATTGGCGACGCTGTTTGGTGCTATAAGAAAATCAGGGAGTTTAAAGTTTAAAGATTCCTTCCAGACAATACATAAAAATATGAACTGTAAGTATAGATAAAGAACTGAAAAAACTACAATACAACATAAGCATTGCACTAGAATACTAAATACATATCACTAAAGCACAAAGCAAAGAACAAAATAAATAGAAACTCCAAATACTATATACTTATACTATAAACTAAACACAATACATTTAAAGTGCATTGTGTAGAATTTACAATAAATATAGTCCACAGAATATACAAATATACAGCTCAACAAATACAATGGTTGGTAAATGATTAATACTTTGCCTTTGAATGTTTTTCCTGACAGTAGAACAAATCATTTAATTATTACATATAAAATGTAAATGTAATTATTACATTTTATATTATGCACTTTATTTATATTACTATTACATTGTAATATATATCATATAATACATAAAAATGTTTACAATAAATATTACCAACACAAAAAAATAACGTTTTATTCTTTCTGTGCATGTATAACTGCAATATTACAAAATAAAAAGGATAAGCATCAGGCAGAGAGATTTATCAAAACCTGGCAAACCAAAAGTTGTTTTTATTGATGTCTTCTAAAGCATTGTCAATTAGTTATAAATAAAAAGCCCAGTGCTGGTAAGCAACTAACATTTATGGAAGTATTGTTCAATTTTAAGATAATTATAGTTAAGTAGATTATATCCATTTTCTAGCCTGCCACTTTATAATTCTGCTATACTATATTTCAGAAAGAAATATTGTGCTTTTTCTCCACCAAATATTTGAAGGCTATAATTGCGAGTCACTGTTAATATCAGGACTTTACATACTAAACAAATGATCTGCTTTTAAATTATTATGCATTTTCATGGATTAAACCACCCAAAAGTATAGTCTACAGCAGTGAAATAAAAACAAGTTCCACCTTGACCTGTTACATTATTAAAGCACTGCTTACAAAACACGTTTGCTTTTATACATACATTTTGCTGATAATACATCTGTAGCTACTATTAGCTAACGTATATTTTTATTGCAGGACTTTTACTTGTAAACAGTGGTGGAAGAAGTACTCTGATCTTTAAAAATACCAGTGTAGAAACACCCGGTTGCAAGTAAAAGCCGTGTATTCAAAATCCTGCTTAGGTAAAAGTACAGAAGTATTTGCATCAAGATATACTCAAAGTAGCCTACCAAAAGTAAAAAATACTCACGCAGAATGGCCCATTTCAGAATAATGTTGGCTATTATCATATTGGATTATATTCATTGATCATATTGTGAATATCAATTTAATGTTGCAGCTGGTAAAGGTGGAGCTAATTTTATATACTGCTGTGTATCTTCATCTATGTACAGTGTAATACAATAATAATGCCAAGTGGTGTGAGTATTGCACAGTTGAATAATGAATGCAGAGTATTGCACAGTTGAATAATTGCACAGGTTATATAGCCTAAGTTTAGTCCATATTGCAGAATAATAGTACTAATTATCTGAATCTGTAATTGAATTTAATTAATAATGGACTGAAAAACGTCTACAATATTTCCCTCTGAATTGTAGTGGAGTAAAAGTTTAACATAAGATGGAAATACTCACGTAAAGTACTACCTCAAATTGTACCTAGGTACAGTAGGCTACTTGAATAAATGTACTTAGTTACTTTCCCCCACTGCTTGTAACGGATTATTTTAATAGTGTGATGTACTTTTTTTTAAATAAATAATCTACTTATTCCATCAGAAATAAAACCATTAGTTACAGGCCTATACCCTTAATAAACTGTGACCTTACAGAGAAGTGTACCAAAAGGCTGACATCTTAGCAAACTGCATGGGTTATTTGAACCAACGATCTTGTAAATTCAGGTTTGTGACAGTCATCCACAACTTTCAATAGCACGAGGAAGGGACTTTAAACACAAAGTATTAGAAAGTGAAAATATCTTAACACAAACAACTTGACAAACAAGCCAACCAATGTTAAAACACTGTAGCGTTTGCCTTCATTGAAAACACCACACGTCTTTGCATTGCATTCATCGCTGCACCAGTCCCACTGTATAATATTAATTTATTCAAGCAACCCTAAAATCTCGCGGTGCTACCATTCAGACATCTTGCATTTTACTAAATCTGGTCTTGGAGAAAATTGTCATTAAACATACACCTTATCTATATCTACATATATTCTGCACAGAAACAGACTTTTTTTTAGTCGCTTGAACCAAGATTAGTTTTCTTCCGAATAAGCAGATGTGAGGCGGTTGGACCGAGCCTCGCGTGCCAGTCCCGCGGAGTTTAGACGCTTTCTCACGGGGTTCTCTAGCCGTATTGTGCGTCATCTCCATCGCTGCCGTTTTGTTATTTTTCTCCATTGAGGAAACATGGCAACTCCCGCCGCGGTCAACCCGTCCGGTAAGTCAGTATCCAATCTGTTGGTGGGGGCGAATCGGAATGCTTCCTAATGTTACCTAGAATATATAAAGAAGCTGGCTTTACTTTACACTGTTGCTGAAGAGGGCTGAAGCGCCGACAGGCCGCCGAAGCCTGGCTCCAGCATCCATCCCCCTTCCCCCACTGAACCGCCGTTCACAACACTGCTATTCTTTACAGAATTGCGGCACATTTAGGTTTCATAACATCTTGTTTGTTGCGTAATTATATGCATTTATTCCCATATGGTATTGTATTTTTGCTGCAGTTTTTCTATGTAAAGCTAGCCCAATGCGTTCTTTCGCCGACCCTTTGCTTTCCTCACTCGGTGATACAAAAGGTTATTTTGCATATTGATATCGTTGTCCTGCAGCACTGCCCTTCATATGCTATGTGTTACATCAGGGACATTATTACATTTGTTGTCGTTAAAGAGAGGCAAGCGGATACTTCTATTTGTATGTCTCTGTTCCTCGCCTGTTGATTCATTATTGTATAGAAAGGGTTTAGATTTCGCCTGGTATGTAGCACTGTTGTTGACTGAGCCCTTTCCCTCGATGGGCAGCAGGGAATTGTGTGAACCAGTAATAAAAGTTAGGATTAACTCGAAATACGTGGTCCTTGGTTGTTCACACTTCTGTCGATTTACCTTAATTCGTTGTTAATATGTAACTCGTACTTTGTGAAACTCTGCGTGCAATGAACGTTTCCGGATAAACAAAGAAATTGTAAATTGTTAAATGTTTAAATAACGCCCGGCGTGTTCTCCCAATGCTGAGTTGCTGAGGGTGATTCTGCTTATGTGAAATTACTAGAACAGGTTTTTACAGCAAAAAGCACGAGTCTCAGTTTAACTTGAATAAATGCTTTGTTATAGAATCACAGTTTATTTGTCTTACCCCCAGACAGTAAATGGAATTTAACAAATATACTGTAACCATCTTCCTATCATTAGCCTACTTTGTTTCTAGTGAGCTTGATAATTACAGTATTTAAATAATGCAGTTAATCATTTTAATATGGCCTGAGCCAACTGCCATGGCAATACATTCAATTAGTTACAGTTGAATTAACCTACTGTAGCACTGTCTGTAAATCAGCATCATTAGACAAAACACTTTTGCTTCTACCCTCTCCAAATAGGGTTTGAAGTAGAAGTTATAAAAGTATTTGGGTATAAAAAAATAAGAACGAAAGAATGTATCCAAATAAAGAAATAGTGGCAAAGTAATTATTCTTTTGTAAAGGATGGAGTCTCTGAGCTTCTGAGACCTATATGAAAACATGTCAACCATACGCTATCTCACGCTTTGTGCCACTTCATTTTGAATGGAAGGATGAGAGTATGTCAATGAGAATATATCTTGTAAGGAAGCAGCACAACACCCTCCAGGGACAAACCTATTGCTTTAATTATTATCCCTTGCATGTTATATTTGTTCTAATGTAATGATCCATTCAGATGTTGGCGGGAAGTGTGCAGTGAGAGCTACGTGCAGCTCCTCTATCCGGTGATGAAACCCAGTTAGAATTAAGTCATGCCTAATGCTGCTGCTGTTGCTGCTGTAGCCAGAGGAGGACAAAGTTAGCCTGCTGATCTGTGATCAGCCTTACTGTTTCCACTGGCATGGCAGTACAGTCAGATGCGTTGACCTCAGACCAGATACCCTGGGATGAGGGAATGCTGTGTCACTGCAGGATTATCTCCAGCTGGCCGTCACCCAGATCCAATTGATGTTAGAGCATGTGAAACATTACAAGTGAAATGATCTAATGAGGATGGTTTAGAGAGGACAAAGATTATTTCAGGGCCGTAAAATATACAGATCAAACTGCGGTATCCATAGAAAATTGTCCTGAATGGACTATTTTTTTCCATTAATTGATTTTGTCAATCAACAGAAAATGTATTCATAATTATTTTGATAATCGATTAATTATTCAAATAATTTATCAACCAAAAATCTGCCAAACATTCTCTAGTTCCAGTTTGTCAATTTTGAAGATTTTCTGCTTTTCTGAATATCTTTGGCATATTTCTTTGGAATGTTGGTTGGACAAAACATTTACAGACATTTAAAAGTTCAATGTGTACAATATGCAAGAATTTAAACTCAAACCCATGAACTAACATTATGAACAGAGTGTGAAGAGGTAACAGTGTTGACGTTAAACAGTTAGCAGTTACTTAGTTAGCATGCTAACAGTTAGCTGCTCTGTCCAGTGTGTAATACCACTTGTTCCTCTAGAGGTGATAGTGAGTCAGTGTAGCTCCAGTCTGCCTCAGTACAGAGGCAGAAGAAGAACAGCTGTCGGACTCACTTGTAAATATTACAGCCATGTTCCGTGTCTGTTTTATAGTTTGTTTTGTATTGGATTACATTCAAAGTGGCAGAAATCAGAACCCCCCTGCACCACCTCTCTTCGTCCTCACAGCTGCCAGGAGAATGTTTCTCTGAGTGTAGATCTGTCGGCATCCCCGGGACACAGCGTAGCTTCAGTTAGCACTTAGTGTTGGTCATATTTTATTGCTTATTATAATTCTGTCAAGTCTAAATAACTGTAGTGTGTGCAATATCAAAATAATGGCAGCTCACTGTTAAAATACTTAAAGTCCATTGTGATGTCTTCAAACAGTTATGTTGGTCTCCAAATACCTAACCCAGGAAATCTATAATAATGTGAATCAAAAATGGCCTCGAACCAGCTATGTGTGGGTTTTGGAGAAATTACTATTGATGAATTGTATGAGAATTTCCAGAATTCACTGAATCAATTGTTTTAAAAAGTTTAAAATATTAAAGTCTCAACAACATATAGAAATATTTTTTCAAGGGTTACCTGGCCAAGATAATCAGCAGCACAATAATAATAAAAATGATTTAAGACAGATGAAAGACATAGAGGCATACAACATTGTAAGAGAGGTTTAAATAAACTCAGAAATTGTTTGAAATAAATACAGTAGGAACACGCTATTATTTTTTCACCCAGTTCTGTTAGAATAGTTTGCATTTAGTTGGTTATATATTTTTTTAAGTAATTAAGAAACAAGTGTTTGTGTGTGTTTGCAATATTAATTGCCCTTTTTGAATGGTAAGTGTCCAGAGGCTGATTGATAGACTTGGTTGTTTTTGGGAAAGGCATCTGCAGGGAAGAAAGAAAGCATGGTAGGGAAGAGAGAGAATAGAAACAACCTTGTCAGAGGGAGAGTAGTGATTGAAAAGGAGAAAGTATGCAACATTCCCCTGGGTCTCCTGCAGGCTCATTAATGCGTTTAACCTCAGGGCATTTAAGCTTTTGGCTGTCTGAAGATGAATGTGAGTGCAACCTTAAAACCAGGCTTCTGAATGACTGTAGCTGTGTGCCTTTGAGACATTGCACCAAAGAAAACACTTGCCATGCATTTAAAGGAATTCAGAATCTTCAACTTACCAGTTATAGACAGATGGAAGACTGTTGGTTTTAGTGCTTTAGTGGTGAACCTATAACTTTAGATTCATTGCGCTGAGTGACAGTGACACTATGCAACATCGTTGGTACTGACAGTAAGCAGGAAACAATCAAGCAAGAGTGTGCTTTTTTTAAATCATTAATATTACCAGTATAAATCTTTTTATCCCCAGGCCTAGAATTGAAAGATGTTAGGATCAAGGCCACCATAGCTGCAAAGTTGTCAGCTGTGTGTCTGCCAGGCATAACGTTACTCTGCCAGTGTATTGCAAGTCAGGTGGTAACAGTAATGTCATAGCTCCCGTCTTGCTTGTCACCTGTTAGCATAGCCCAAAGTTAGCAACAACCCTGCCTCAGGCTCACTTAAGGTGGGCTGACCTTTAAGGTGGACCAGCTATTCTCCTTTTAGTGACAAGCTGCTCGTCTGAGTTTTAGTCAGGTGAATTTCATGTGAAAAAAGTACATTTTCAAAACATCCAAATTCTAGTTTATTTGGGCACTCTGGACCCCAATGTTCCTTTAGTTTTGTAGATGGTAATTACAACATCATCTTCAGCCCCAGATGTTGTGTTCCGATGAATGTAATGTGGTTTGTTGTCAGCCAGACAGTGGCAGTTAAAACAGAGACACGGTAGAGGATCTTGGAAGTCATGCTTTTCTGTTTTACTGTCAGTAATACCCAGCTCATTACACAGCCCCACTTGACGATTTTGGCCTCGCTGTTCTCATCATTTAGAAGGAAAGGTGGCCAATGGGACTCACTTTTTTTGCACTATGGGTTGTACATTTGTCGTGTAATAATAAAGTGCCTATTTAAACTGGTAGGAGAAAGGCAGCAGTGTGCTGTCTCTGCATCAGATTATGCTAGTCTAGAGCCGTGTGTTACTCAAACCCACTGCATGAATGAATGATAAAAGACTGCTCCTTGCAAGGCCCTGCACTGGAGTGTGACTGTTTCTCTGGAAATATGTGGAGGGGGGCTGGGTGGTGGGAATGCACTCTGTATCAAATATTAACTATGTTACTTGGTACACTGGGGCATAACGGAGCGTGTGTTTGGCCTGTCCATTGCAACTTGCTAAAATAGTGAGTGAGTGATGGAGGAGTGAATAGAGCAGAGAGCTCTAAAACAAATTTATATTTTGACTTTGAACTTTAAAAACATAATAATATATCCAAACTAAAAATAAGTGTAAGTGTATGTGTTTTTCAGGTTGAATATTATTTTGATTCAGTTCTGTAATTCTTTTAAATAAATCATTTATTTTAATTTTTCACTTTCATATATATTTTGAGATTTGAGTTCTTGTTTTTTTATTTGTAGATTTTATGTTTTGAGATTCAGATCTTATTTTTTACCGTTTCAAAACGTATTCATTTGGTTTCAGATCTTTTTTTCACTTTCATACTTTTGGCGGTGATCTGGCGTGGGGGGCTTCAGCTGAGGCGTTGAAATGTGAGTGACAGCAAAACAAAGAAGGCTGAGGACCTTCCTCAATCATGTTGCCTTCAGGAAACGCTTTCTATACACCATATTCCCGTGATTGGCAGGAAAAAACTCGATAACCAATATCAGTATAAGAGCAATACACTGACAGAGTGTGCAGTTCAACAGACACACTTTAGGATTGGATGTTTCCCACTTCTACACTGCACTGTGAACTATGAAAGCAGGGCTTAATGAAAGAATTATCTTTATTTACATTGTTCTTTTTTTTACAGCAGAGCCATCTCTAAGACGTACAAACATACTGAAACAGACAATGTTGTCAAGTAACATGACAGTCATGTGAGGAACATGTAGGCTGCCTCAGCCTCACACAGTCATTTTACACTTTAAAATGTCCTTTTGATGATGATGATGATGATGATGTGAAATAACACATACCTATATATAGATATATATCTATATATCTATATATAGATATATATGTTGTCCTGCTTTGTGTTTAACAAAGGTTATGACATGTATACTAACTCTATGTAAAGGTGATACTGATAACTTAATGTTAGTTATTCCCACGCATTATTATATTCAGATATAAAACTGTGCAGCTGTACACTGTGACAAACACAGATAATAAACACAAAACACGTTAAAGGAAGAAACCTGAGCTGGACACTGACGAGTGTAAAATTCACTGACACTACAGCTGATAGTGGGAAACATCCAATCCTAAAGTCTGTCTGTTGAACTGCACACTGATATTGGTTATCGAGTTTCTTTCCTGCCAATCACGGGAATATGGTGTATAGAAAGCGTTTCCTGAATGCAACATGATTGAGGAAGGTTCTCAGCCTTTGTGGTGGTGACTACCACCTTCCAGGCTTTCTAATAGATCACTGGAAGTTTGTGTACAGCACCAGGCTGCCACCATTGAGCCCCTGAGCAAAGCACTTAACCCTGAGTTGCTCCAGAGGACTGTCCCTGTAGTTAGTCACTGTAAGTCGCTCTGGATAAGAGCGTCTTCTAAATGACATGTAATGTAATGTAAAATGTAATTTCAATGCCCATCTCCGCTGAAGCCACACACCCCCACACCAGATCAGGGCCAAAAGTCTGAAAGTAAAAAAAAAGGATCTGAAATGAAAACATAAAATCTGCAAATAAAAAAAACAAGAACTTAAGTATCAAAATATATATGAAAGTGAAAATTGAAAATAAATCATTTATTTAAAAGAATTACAGAACTGAATCAAAAATAATATTCAACCTACAGATATTTTTAGTTTGAATATATTATTGTATTCTTCAAAGTTCAAGATCAAAACTTGAACTTTGAGTTTAAGTTTTTTTCTTCTTCAAATGATCAAAAATGCTAGGCAGGATTTAGCTCCATAGAGATGGAGGTGCAGACAGCAAGGCAAACAGGCTGCCACCATTGAGCCCCTGAGCAAGGCACTTAACCCTGAGCTGCTCCAGAGGACTGTCCCTGTGGTTAGTCACTGTAAGTCGCTCTGGATAAGAGCGTCTGCTAAATGACATGTAATAATAATAATAATAAAAAAATAGAATGGCTTGAATTTGCACACTACCGCACACTACCACTATAATTCCACCCAGCGCAGTGTCCTAGTACTTTGTAGTGTGAAGTGCTAATAGTGGAAAGTCATCCATGTTTGTTACTAGACTAGTTGAAGGACAAAAAAAATCTAAGTCATAAAAAGGGTCCTTTAATATGCTGTTTCTAGCCTCACAGATGAATATTTCTTGCTTCAATTTGTCTTAAATGATAGTAAGGACAATACAATTAATTTGAAGCGATCATATTGCAAATATTTTATTATTTTTTCACTGTTTTTGTGGATGAATTGATTACTCAATTTATCCATATTTGAAATTACTTGGTTAAAGTTACAATCTCGAAGATCTCCGTTTCCTTGTCTTTGGCAGCACCTATGGCGGTGATTGCAGTTGTGTTTTTGGATCTCACTTCCCAGGATTGCCACCACAGACTCCCAGTTCATAATACTGCAAATGTTAGGGCTTTAATTATTACTGATTCTGATTATTACTTTAAAATCAGTTAGTATAATCTTAAACTAATTCATTCTGTTGAGTCAGGCTGTTTTTTTTCTTACAAGAACAACATTCTAAAATTGAGGCTGGGTATAGTTCAACATTTTTTATCTTTCAAATGTTGTACAATATACAATATCAATATCTTTGCTTGAATAAAATACTTACATTGGTAACATTTTGATTTACCCATCTACCTGTGATCAAATTTACCGGTAGGGTTGTTAAAGGTGCCCTATGAAGTTCTTTACATTCAGTGTTTTTCACCAAAACTCAGTGTGTGTATCTTTGGGGTCGAACAAAAGTGTTGCATTTCCTTGCTCATAAATCATTTGCAGAGCTTTAACATTTGAAACATGCATTGTTTATACATTTGTTTGTTAGCTAGCGTATTCACTACCTTTGTTGTCACGTTTAAAAAATGTGTGACCGACACAATCAGTGGAGCTGCATGAATAATTATCAGCAAGAATGAGATATCGTGTGGCTGCATGCTTGTGCATCACGCTGTAAGAGATGAAGACACCAGAGAACTGTAAACTATGATCTCTCTTCATTGATTGGCACTGGTGATGTACTCTCTGCCTTTGTTAATCATTGCCGTCTGTCAATATGGTTTATTGTGTCCCATAATATTGGAACCCTTTTCTGATGGGTACTGAGGAAACCACAACAGCAACTTCTATTTCAATATTTTTAAGATGAAGCACACTTTAAAAGAGCTGCTTGTTAAGTAATGTTGGGACTAAGGCCTGTAACTATTTTGGGTACACTTATATTAATATGGTCAAACCTCAGTCTCTGTACATATTTGGAGAGGCGACAGTCCGTCTTATGGCAGCGCACATACAAATAGTCTTTAGGTCAAATGCCAACCTGCAGAATGCCCCTCTCAGGTCGGACTGTTCTCACAACAATCTATAGCTCACTGGTTGACTCCCTGGACCTGACAAAGTACAGCTACAAGAAAAGGAAAGAGGCTGGGCAAGTGTGCAGGGGAGGCAAGGTCACATAGATAGGAGTGCTTGCCCGATGCTCTGACTGTCTTTCTCAGAATGTGTTGACGAGGATGTGAGGAGCCATGTAGGTGATCCATCTTTAGGTAAACAGTTGATGGAAGGCCCTGTTCAGGAGAAATATGGAGGCAGAGCGGCTGGTTGTCAGAATGGATGGTGGCAGACAATGTGACAGCATCTCTGTGTTCACTTGTGCTGTTATCTGTTCTCCTGGATCAAGATCCAATAAACCTTCAGTGTAAGACGTCACGTCGGCCTCCTGCAGCTTCTTTGGTTTCCAGTACTCTGCTCGTTAAGATTTTCCTTCTCTGCTGAAAACAAAATGATGTACAATTTTTTTATTTTGTAAGTATAATGCTAGTCTTATATGACGGATACTTCTGCTAACCCTGTGATGTTTTGCTGTCACCGTATCTTCCAGAGATGGGCAGTGAGTTGCCAGGGACAGTAGCGATGCCGGGGGCCGTTGGAGCCGGTCAGGTGAGAATGGGAGGAGCTGTGCCAGGCCGTGGGGGCAAGAGGAGATCCGGAGGGTGAGTATCTCTCTGACCTGCTGTGGAAAGTAACCACTACAAATACATTCTCTACGGCAAGAGTTCAAAAGATTTTTAAGCAGGGTCTGAAAATAACAACCAACAGAAGCTGTACGTTTTTGTTAGGGTCACCTTTAGCTCGTAACATTTGCCCAGATAATATATAGTCTTTCTTACAGTGTTATGACAGTGTTGGAGGGAACAACATATCAATCATTCATATCATCATGATGTGTGTGAAGCAGCTAGAGAGCTTCATACTTCCTTTTTTCCCTGTAACTACAAACAAATATTGCAATGTTAAGTGCACTGTGTTCAGATGTGACCTCGCAGGTGCACTGAAACGTGTACCTAATGGTGTCACGTGAAGAGCATTGTGACCTTGTAGTATTAAAGCTGGGGGGAAGTCAGTGTCCCAGAAGCCGCTTGTGTTGTCTGTTCGTTTTCTGATCAGGCAATTATTGGGGTTTAAAACAGTATGTATTCTGTAAAAGCTCAAATATTTGGCAACAAAATATCCGTTTGCTATGACTGATGATCTTCCAATTTATAGTTGTGCAATTTAGCTTCTAGCAGCTTTGTAGACACTAATGTTAGAAGCATCCTGGTTCAGGTTATTTATTAACGACCCGGTCGTGTTCTTTTATTCAGTAACCACAGACTGTTTATGGTTTGATTTGTTTTTGCAGGCATGGTACTATGAGACAAAAATAGCTCCTTAGGAAAAAAAGAGAAATATTAAAACAATATTAAGAATATAGTAAGTCTCTTACTATTATATAGCATGTAACTGTAGTGGCCCTTGTTTAAATCTGGGTAGTGATGTTTTCATGTTATGCTCCTCTATCTTTCCCTCTGTTTCATTTTGCTGTCTTGTACAAAAGTATAAAAAACAGTTACATATTAAACAGTATTAAAACAGGTGACCTGCGTAGTAGGGCTGGTCGATTTGCTATTATTAGCCAGTCACAGATAATAGTAGTGGCATAAATGTTGTCCGATTTGCACCAAGAAAAAAAGAATATATTGCAGAATAAGCTGCTATTGTCATTTTGATATGGTGTCATCACATAGTTTGTTCAGCAGAGTGCACCGGTTTACATATGTGACAAGAAGCAGCTGTGGCCAACGTCAGACAGATTAGAACCCTGGCTGAGGGCGATCTACCGTAACTTTAGTAGTTCACAGCACGTCTCCTCTCCTCTGCTGGTGCAGGAGGAGCGCATGCTGCAGGATTTACTCCCGGAGAAGCAAGTTTTTTCAGGAACAGGAAATTAAATCCAACGTTTGCCGACTTCTGATTACTTCCCTGTACTTATGTTACGTAAACTTAAAAACTTGATCTGTTGTATGATTGACGGATAGAGTTGTCTTTGTGGAGGTTAGTGTACAATCTTCATTGGAGGCCTGTGTAAATCACACATTTTTCAAGATTCACCAACTGATTTAACACGTCCTACTGACGGGTATTTTGTGAAGGTGCCAAAAAGTGCATGCAAAGGGCATCGTATGCAATATGACACTTACTGTACCAGACCACATAAAGTTATGGACAATCATGGATCAATGTGGCAGGTGTTTGCTTGCAACAAATGATTCTCTAATGTATTAAAGAATGATCTAGTCAAACAGATAGGAAAATAGAACAACATAAAAACATTAATGTTCATCTCGCTTCAAGAAGAAGAATCTATTTATGAAAAAGATGAACTATTTTTTTTTTATATATTGATTATTTGTTTGTTCTATTATACATAAACAAAAATCCCAGTCACTATTTTTCAGAACCCAAGATGACATCTTTAAATGTCTTGTTTTGTCTAACCAACAGTCAGAAACTCAAGGATATTTAGTTCACATTGTAGATGACGAATAAATCCCTCAAATATTTAGCATTTCTGAATATTAATAGACAAACAATTAATCACTTTCTTAAATAGTTGCCAACCCACTTTCTGATGATTGACAATCAATGAATTGACTAATGGTTGCCGGTCTAATCTTAACAGTATTTCTTTCTGCCACCTAGCTACAACAACGGTCTAGATCTTTCTTGAGTGATAAAATCAGTAGGCATGTTAGCACATTATACGGTCCTCTTATCAAATAATCGTGGTAATGGCAATCAATGAAAAAAGAAAGGGAAAAAAAGCAATGTGCCACAGTTCACCTTGTAAATCTTATCCTCAGGGGCCAACACAGAGCATTTAACCCTTGCACAGGCATTAGGCCTGCATACACATGAATAAATAACACAGAACTGGTTCTAGGCAACATGCCAAGTAAACATGGCACAGGGAGGCAACAGGGACTGTCCTTGTCTGTCATTGTTGCTTTATTTATTAAAGTGTGTGTGTGTGTGTGTGTGTGTGTAGATGAAACAGGTTGTAGTTGAGTAAGAGGATCCCAAGACAACATCTTCTCCGTTGCCCCCTCATACAGCCACTGTTGCTGTGTGGAGCATAAAGCCCCCAGATAGATGATGCATACAAACTGAGCAGTGCCAGTGTGGGGGAGGGGGTTAGTACAAACACAATACTGTGTGTTTACATGCACTTAAGTGACCCGAGGGGTTGTACTAAGAAGCAAGATTAGTGGGTTAGCGTGGTATGTTGAGCCTCAAGTCAGTCACAAGTCACTAAGGTGGCTCTCTTTTAACCTGGCTAGATCGCCATGGTAACCTAGGCTGCATGCCTAACCTGGTCGAGACCAGGTTATCTTCAGATTTTGGGATGGAAATCGGCTATGAAAAGAATGTTTGACCAATCAACTAATGTATGGAAATAGCATCAACAGTCTCGGAGGCAGAAGTGTAAGAGGTTCTTCAGAGGGAGCGAGTGTTGAGAGGCTGAATAGATCCGCTGGCTTTTCCTGATGATATTCTCTATGATCGATACAGATTCTCAGCTGAGGGAATACATTATATATGTACATTACATTAGTAATGCCACCGAACAAAACCTTGAAATTACAGTAGCGCAATAACCATCAATCAATAAAATGTATTTCACTTTGACTTTGCCAAAACCTAAAGTGATTCCACGTAGCCTTCATGGGACAGTGTTACACCTAAATGCAATTGTTGAGTAATGATTTTGTCCCATGATTTTTTATCCATATAGGCGGTTGATCTCTGTAACCATGATCAAAGCGGTTTCTACTGTATAACGTTTAAATATGCTGCATTAATTTTAAAGTGTAAGAGCTGTACAATGTGCAGTTGGCACGTTAGAAATAAACAATCATATCAGTCAGAATTAGGTTAGCTGTGGCCAAAAAAACCCGTAGTTTTCTGTTACTCCATCAGAAAACACCATGGAATATTTTTTCATTAATTATTCGATTGCTAGTTACATTGCAATTAGGGCAGGAATATCAACACTATATCAAAGTTTGACTTAATGAATTGCTGATCTTAAGAATTATTTTGCTATGGACTCAGTTCCAACCGTAGAATCTAAGGGACTATTTTTCTCAGCAGAAGCAATGCACTTAGTATACGGCTACTAGAAAGTAGCCGTATACTAAGTATATAAGGATAATGTTCAGCGAGCCGGTCCGTTTTGCAAAATAAAGCCCTGCAGCCCTGTAGGGATTAATTTCACAGTCATGACCGGCTCCCTTATTTATATTCTTCTAAAACTGCGACCATACCAACGTAACTCTGTAGCTTTCAGATTAGCTTTTTTAGTGTTAGATATAATAAACGTTCATTGTGTTAAACTTTGAGTAGTGTTGACACCCTAATCCCTATGTAACTGGCTAATTTGAGTACGTTTTAACGCTTTGACAGATGCATGAAATGGCTGCATCACTGATTTAGGTTTCCTGCCCCTTGACTACTGTCAAAGTCTCTTCACATTTTCTTTTCGATGACAGTCTGTAATCTCTGCCATAGCCCATGCCGTGTTCCATTTAGTGTTTACTTCATGTCTGTCTTTTTCAATTTTGGCGATTTCATTGTTGTCCAGCTCTTTGTCTTTTAATCTTGCGGGTTTTTTTTTTCTTGTTCGCTTTTAAAAAATGTTTTTATGAATATTAGAAAAATATTCATGGTGTGTTTGCTGGCTGTCAAGTTTACCTGACTGATTCTGTGGTCCAAAGTCTCTGATCAGAGCTCCCATAGCAACTGTCTGTTTTACAAAGCAGTGTTATAAAGCTATACTGCTATACTGCTATAAAGACCTAACAGACCGTAGAATGTCGAAATTGACCAATCAGAATTGAGTATTCAACAAAACCATGTCAATAACGATGACAAACAGAAAATGTTAAGTTTGGTGAATTTTACCACCAGGTGCATAACTACTAACGCTAGTTTTTCTCTTTATGCTGTATTATAGTATCAGAATCAGCTTTATTGACCAAGTATGTGTACACATACAAGGAATCTGAGTTTCTTTCATTGCTGTGCAATAAAGTGATGGCACACTTGTTTGTTCTGACAGTATCCATGCAGTTGATGCTGTCATTGTAGTTTAGTTGATTAAGCTGGAGCAGTGCTGATTTACTGCTGTAACATGTGGCAGTCCTGTTATGACTATTTATAGAGATGAAAAGCTAAACAAAAGGAGGATGAATCATGGTATCCCCTCAGTGAATTTCTCCAAAATCTCGTCAGTGTCTCAACAACAAGTGGCTTCACAACACTTCACTTCACCAACATCTCACTTCTATTTCAAAATGAAAGTCTGTGGGTGTTCATTTTCAATAGAAGTGTTTTCCCAATGATTAAAAGAGATTTCATTCTTGAATGAAGTGTCTAATGTAGTGCTTTGCAAGAAGTGTGTTGCAGAATTACAAACAAAGTGCCATGCAGAAAATGTGTTTTGGTACCTTAGTTTAAGGTATTCTTACAAAAGCTAAGGTGTTCATGCTTTTGTCTAAGCTTTGGCTTTCAGTGTGTGAGTTATCGGTACAAACTGTAGACATCCAGTCTGATGGTTTCTCTCAACAACTCTGTTTCTATGTTGATAGTGTCAGTTTGTTTACATGACAATGTACTGTATGCAGAGGCACAAATACATCAAGTCATGTTAAAGGGACAGAAAGTCTGAGCGGCTTGACAACTCCTCGAACTGCATTCAAAGTTTTCTCATTACATTGCATTGACTTGTTCTACCCGAATCAGAGATTTCCAATTCGACTCTGATTGCAGTAGAGAATGAAATACTTATTTTGGTTCAGGAAGAGTACATCATTTAGCATTTAGGATGAGATATGCAAGCAGAAAAAATCGCACCGCTCCATGTCACGCTGCTCTGCCTTCCATTTCCATCACCCTTCTCTGTTTCCATTACAGGCAGGTTTTGCCGTTTGTGAACACGACTGCATGTGTAAAGTTTGGCAGCCTACTTTGCTGCGAGTATACTGCGATGCTCTTTCTACAGTGTCGACACATCTGTTAATATTTTTATCCTAAGCTAATTGTTGATCATCTCAATTCCTTCCTTATTTTTAACCTGTCATCATGATATCACAGCTTACTTCTGTGACAGATTCAAACTTTGTGTCACAGTGATTTGATCCGAGTGGTAGAGGATCATGTTGAGATGAAAGCATCGGCTCTGTAATGACGAGCCATCCACTGCTGGCCAGCAGCAGATCCAACTGAGGAAGCTGTGGATCTACATATTAGAAAACAGAGGGAATTTAGTCATGAGCGAGCACTGTCAGCTCTAAGTCTAATAGATGTAGTAACTGTTTCCTGTGGTTGTTTCCCAGAATGGACTTTGACGATGAAGATGGAGAGGGACCTAGCAAATTTTCAAGGTAGGAACACTGAAAGTATGTAGCACTGGTGTTGTGTGAAACGTTTTAGAACTAGTTCACAAAAAATCCTGTTTCAGGGTATCTGCGGGTACTATAAATTGAAATTGTTCAAATGAACATATTCAAATTGTTACATCTCATTTTTTACTGCGCTTATTAAGAAATGGGTTTGTAGTTCACTAAGCACGCACTTTACCAAACTGGAACATCAGTTTTCTTTGGTTTTATATTGATCTGAGCATAATGTCTGGTAGTAATAAAAAGCTTAAGAACCCAGCAGATACCCTTTGTTTGTAACATTACTATTGCATGAACACCTCATGACTTACTTCCCCCATCCATCAGTCGTACAGTGCTCGGTCATGTACTCCTTTTTTGAGAATGGAACTCAAGTCTCTTCTTTGTCACTGCATCTCAACCATCCTGTCACATTTATTTTATTTCAACTTCTTTCCTTTTCTTCCTTCTCATATTGTGTACGTAGTGTGTAAGTCTGTAGGATGTACACTAAGTGCTTTATTTCTGAGCTGACAACACAGCAGTAGATTTGTTTCTGCTAAGTTAAGTGTTGGCGGTGGAGGAGGAGCTGCTCTCTGCTGAACACAAGAGGAACTGCACTCTTGATAATGGACAGTAGCACTACATGTATGTTTTTTATTTGGCTACAGTAACACTCCATTCACACTCTGGAAGGATTTGCCAGTGTATTTACACTTTGTATATATGTTATTCCCATAAAATAGATCATTCAATACTTTCCCCCATAGCCCAGAGGTTCCTTTCACTCTGCTTCTCAGCATGTGACTGACAGTGATGCACAGCTGCACACAGACTTATTTGGAAGAGAAGGAAGGGTTGACCCAATTAACAGTGTTTTTGGTGAATTTGGGGGAGGGGGTTGTTGCACTTTTCAGGCTGTAACATCAGCAAAGTATGACAACAGCTTAGAGGGACAAGCTCAGACACAGCAGGACTCTTCCATACACTGACAGTATAAAAAAGGATTTTTTTAAGTTAGGAGTGACATCCTTTTTCAGCTAATGTCCCTGTAAATGAATGGATGGGCTTAAGGAAAATTAAGCTTTTCTTACAGCCTGGGTCTTATTTTAAATTTTTTTACTTTAGTAATGGTTACTTTTACTATTGGCTGAAATTTACCATCTCATGGTTTTCATCAGCAGATGGGGTTTGCACATTTGTCATGTATTGTGTCATGTAGTAAACAAATATTGTTTAGGGTTTATTAATTCAATTTAAGTCCAATATTAAAACAAATATTTAACTTAATAAGTTGCTTTAAATTCAATTATTCAAATTTGGATCTCAATTACATTGTTTCTTCATTTACAATTAGGTATTAAGTTGCTAATGGGGCTCAAATTTCTACTTCTATTATTTGCTTCCGTAGTCGAGTAGGGCAGCAACATGAAACTGGTATAACCAGTTGTAACCAGTTTAACCCAGGTATTCAAACCACTTCTTTCCCCAAATGTCTGGTATACTATAATAACCAATTTCAATGTAAAAAGAAAAGGGACAAACCTGGAGTGTTTGTTTAAAACGTGTCTGATTTTCTGATCCCCCCGATGTTGCTGCCTAACTTATGTTGTAAAGCTGAGTCCTGTGATGTTAGCAGTTTGGTTTGGGAGTAAATATAACCAGTATAAATGATGACAAGACTCTGAAAATAAAGCCCAGAATGTAAGAAGAACCTCGTTTTGTAACCTGTCCTTAATCAGAATAGAACAGAGTATTTGTATTTCTGCACCTGTTACACCAGCCACATGTTTTGTTCAGTTTTGCTCATGTTTTTACCATCAATCTTTGAACCATCGACTCTCATGCGTTAATATATGACAATCATTGCATGTGAGGAATGTGGATAGTGAAGCTGCTTCATGATGCTTTTTACCTGTATACGTACATTGAGTTACATTTGAGGGAGTAGTTTACTCAGGTGTGCAGATGTCAGTCAGGCTGGATGATATAAACACTGATCGGTACATCGCTTGACAATGTACTAACAACCAGTTAGATCATAGAAATCTCTTTTTAACCACTCACATGGCAGTTTTTTAGGAATGGCTCTTTACGGAACGGCCAACTTTGCAAAATAGGCATCCCGTGTCCGCACAGAATACGACAGTCCCAACAACCTTAACTGTAAAGAGCTATATTGGATAAACGGAAACAAAGATGTCTGTTGTGTTGATACATTGACTAATTAAAGCTTTTGGACACAAAGTGGATGATGCAGTCCCAAAAGAATGAATGATACATAGTGTTATATCTACCAAAAATCTGTGTCAATAAAGATGGGAAATACCACAAACTCAGTTTATCACTTGAAGCATCACCATCCAAGAAAACACGCAGAGTTGAAACACCCACAGTGTCAAACACCAGCAATTAGACACATCCCCTGGAATGAGGCACAGGAGAAAAACCACTGCAACAGTACTATCTGCTCTACTATCTTCTCTACTGTCTGCTCTACTATCTGCTCTGATATCTGCTCTACTATCTGCTGTACTATCTGCTCTACTGTCTGCTGTACTATCTGCTCTACTATCTGCTCTGCTATCTGCTCTACTATCTGCTGTACTATCTGCTGTACTGTCTGCT
>CALSCE010010660.1:1715547-1741234 GCA_943593645.1 Bovichtus variegatus
CTATCTGCTGTACTGTCTGCTCTGCTGTCTGCTCTGCTATCTGCTCTACTGTCTGCTGTACTATCTGCTCTACTATCTGCTGTGCTATCTGCTCTGCTATCTGCTGTGCTATCTGCTCTACTATCTGCTGTGCTATCTGCTCTACTATCTGCTGTGCTATCTGCTCTGCTATCTGATGTGCTATCTGCTCTACTATCTGCTGTACTATCTGCTCTAATATCTGCTCTGCTATCTGCTCTAATATCTGCTCGACTATCTTTTTTGTTTACATTTTATAAATGAATGAATAATTAAAGGTATGCTGAAAGGTATGTCAAAACATTTCATAATGCGGCGATATACGGATGATTAATTTAGGTATGAATATTTTCTGTTTGCCACTCAAACAATTCTTGATACTGAGTCTTCTCGCAGAGAATTATAAGCTTAAGGCAATGTTAAAGGTCAGCACTAATATTGTCTTTATATCATCATTATATCATTAATGTAAAATCATTAGTGTAAAATAATAACAACTGATATTAAATAAATATATTGCGGTGTCATTATTTTTTAAGGGAATTTTGTCTCAGGCTGAGATAAATAGGTGCAATCTTCTCACAATTACAGAATACAGTATGAGCCTCTGAAAGCATTTTTTGCATAACCTTATGTGTTCCTCTTGCTGTCTGAAGAAAAATTCTTTATAAAAGACATTGCTAGTCTGCGTTGTCATAAGTACTCATTTTGTTCCTCAGAGGATAACTCAAACCAGAAATGCCTCTCCAAATTAAAGAATGTGCAGTTGACAAGGCATTTTATTCAACTATACAACATCAGTCATTTATTCAAAATGTTGGTCTCGACAATTTATTACAGATTCTAGACAATATACTATTACTTGTTAAAAGTGAGATGTAATGATAAAATACATTTCTCTAACATTTCAATTTAGACTTAAACAGATATAGGTTCCTGTTGAGGGACCTTGGCAAACCTTGTGGTAAATCATTGTCAAACGTCTGGAGAGAATCATGATGAAATGCATCATATAACTGTTTGTCATTTGTTCAAGCACGGCTGGCTCGTGGTTCCTCATCTGTACTCTCCAAGCACCTAACTGATTTTTTCTCTGTTATAGAGAAAACCACAGTGAAATTGAGCGACGCCGGCGCAACAAAATGACCCAGTACATCACTGAGCTGTCAGACATGGTCCCTACCTGCAGTGCCCTGGCCCGAAAACCTGATAAACTGACCATCCTGCGTATGGCTGTCTCCCATATGAAATCCATGAGGGGCACTGGCAACACGTCCACTGATGGGGCCTATAAGCCCTCCTTTCTCACTGAGCAGGTACTATACTGTCTTGACTTGATTTTATCACAAAATATTTTAATATCACTCATTTCCACAAAATCCTTTCCACAAAATAATTGTGAGAATGCTCAGTTTGTAAGGCTATATGGAAAGCAAGATGAACATTTTCCAACAAATAAAAAAGAACTGGGACTCCTTACATGAATGTGGGGAAATGCTCTGGTTTTTGAAACCAAGATATTATGTTTACATGCTAATTCTAATCATTTTCATTAACCTGATCATAACAGGGATGCATGTAGAATTATTCT
Source organism: Bovichtus variegatus (assembly GCA_943593645.1). Classification (NCBI taxonomy): domain Eukaryota; kingdom Metazoa; phylum Chordata; class Actinopteri; order Perciformes; family Bovichtidae; genus Bovichtus; species Bovichtus variegatus. The sequence continues at coordinate 1,717,157 of CALSCE010010660.1, forward strand.
GTGCATCAGAATAAAAGCTCACTCAAATTGTAATTGTATATATAAAAACCTTGTTTGAAACTAGTGGATTAAACGTTTCACAAGCTGCTCAATATATGATGTAAATCTTCTCTCCAGCTACTTTCTTTTCATGCATTCACGCACGCGGCAATAGCAGAGGCTGGGCGCATTATGTTTTCGGGTTGTCTGTCCTTCCATTCTCGTCAATGCGATATCCCATTTTTTTTAAATTTTGGCTCAAACGTCCACTTGGACCTAAGACATTTTTTTAAAATGTGGTGGCCAAAGATAAAAGGTCACGGTTTGGTGACCTCACAAACCAGTTTTTGGCCATAACTCAAGAATTCACACACTCATGATAACAATTTCACACAGATGTCTAATAGGATTAAACGATGAAGTGATAATGGACTGACATAATTGTGAACTGCAACTGAACTGGTTGGTGGAGGCATACAACCACAAGGCGATAATTCTAGTTCAGAATAAGTTGACTCTTTCTGCACATGCTTGACCCTCTGAGGGAGGTCAAAAGAAGTTCCCCTGTGAAGAGCTGTTTGGTTTGTTGTTTGTCATGAGCGAGTATATGTAACACTCTGTCTGGATGGGCAATGTCCTCTCCTTAAGATAAAAGAAGACTTTTATTATTATTCTTTTTATTATAATTATTGTTATATATTTTGCTACAAACGTTGCTTCACAATAAAAGCACAACAGTAACAGGGCCACAAGCTCAATACAATTCTATCCTTTTCCAAAAGAGTCACCTGGATTTACTGTTGTGCATCTTCAAATTGGCCTTTTTTACTGTACAGCCGTCAATGACTAAAGTGACCAATGTGCTCACTTTCTTTTACTGTGCATCCTCGGAGTTTTTGACATTAGGAAACCTGGGAAAATGACTCCCGAGATCACGACATACTAACCTACAGAGTTGTTTGAGACACACTCTGAGGCAAATCAGAGACTGATGATTGTCATGATTATATACAATACACGGACAATGGAAGGCCACAGCCAGTGTGTAACTGTCAAATGATTCACAGCCTGTTTTGTCATTGAACAAGCTCAGTGTCTGTGTTTTTATTTTTAAAGATATATATATATATATATATATATAGACCTGCTCTTAATTTGAGTTGAATGTGAAATATATCATTATCACAATTCCAGTGTTAAATCATTGTACATGTCTTTGATCTTACCCCTGTGTGTATGTGTGGTTGTGTGTTTATGTCTGTGTGCTCATTTGCCTTTCCCCTCACTGTAGGAACTGAAGCATCTTATCCTGGAAGCGGCGGACGGCTTCCTGTTTGTAGTTGCCGCAGAGACGGGACGGGTGATCTACGTGTCGGACTCAGTGGCGCCGGTGCTGAACCATCCCCAGGCAGAGTGGTTTGGCAGCACTCTGTATGAACAGGTCCACCCTGATGACGTGGACAAGCTGAGGGAACAGCTCAGTACTTCAGAAAACTCCATGACAGGTAGAGGAAGTACTGTCACTAACAATTCTCTTTCAGACCAACATTTTCCTATTTTCTGTTAATTATTGGTTTGCAAAAGGTCTCATAGGAGCAGCCTGGAGTCCTTAAAACCACGTGTCACACATAAGACACAGATACATGTACCATTCAGGCTACCACTGCACTCACTTTTTTGTACAAATAATACCAAGCTCTTTCCCTTGCCACTCTGGTGTTGTCAGTCAGTTGCCTGTATGATGCCTATGCAGAGCTGCATTCTTTACCTGTCCTGCTCTTGATTGTCTGTCTGCCTGCGTGTTGGCTCAGTTCCATCATGTGTCCTATTAAGCCATAATAGTGAGCCAGCATGCACAATACAAGCACCTTGAAACTAGCTCCACAACATGGGATACATTCTTTTTTTAATGTTATTAGTTACACCTGTGCTTTTCCCTGCTATGATATACCAACTTGTCTGCTGTGAAAAAGGTTTATTACGATCACAACTGAGGTTTCAGACTGCAAAGTGATTGTTAATGCAGACGACAGAGAAGCCGTGTAACGAAGCTTAGCGTACTGTGTTGCCACTGAAAACAAAACTGTGAAACAGTCTATTCTGAACAAACAAGCATGCAGCCTGAGACACAATCTAATTTTCACCGGAATTCCTGAACAAACCCTGGACGACCCCAAAAAAACAGTAAATAAATGCATGACCACACAAACTCAAACTACCTGGAGAGACAGTCAACAACATCACATTCCACTGCGTACACCGTCTGGAATTGAACATAAACATAAACAAACCATAACAAAAACTGTAGTGCATTTCTGTAGTGCATTGTTTGAGTCAGTAAATCAGTAGATCAGTGAACATCAACAACAGAAACAATAGTGAATTCTCTGGGCAGATAATATGGCTGAATCCTTATATTAAAAATCCTGTACTCTGCCCGTCATGTGCATTGCGTGATCCGGGATGCCACAGTAGAGCCAGTGTCTGTAAGGATGTGGGCAAAACAGTCCCCGACGTTGCTTGGTTAGTCTTATTTTATCCATCTTATTTTCCTGCGAGCGGATATCAGCCAACAGGAAAACAAAAATGTCGCAAAGTTCATAGGAGCTACGGCCCGCTGCATCTAAATGAGCCGTCATCGCCATAGCAACAGTGTTGACTTACCACAGCTTAGTGAAGTACAAACTAAAATTCTTGATTCACCACACAAGATGAACTTTTCTCTACTGTCAATCTTATGCCAAATACCAAAGCACCAGGAACCCAAGTTCCATAAACACGTCTGGTCCATTCTAGCTGAGCTCTATCACCGATGATTAACTGACATTTAAAAAAGATTCCAGATTTCCAGCAAACACGAACACAGCCACAATTTCACTCCTCCTAAATTCTAACAAAAACCGAGCCTTGCCATCAAGTTGCCGTCTCATTTAATTTCTCATCACTAAGGTACACTCTCACAGAATAGAGTCACTCCATCCATCTCAGATCAAACTCGTTTTTTCAAAGGTAAATGCTCATCCAGTTACACGCAGACTATTTAATTTAATGCATTATTCATCATTTCAACAGGCTGGAACCATCATACCCTCCCTCATCACTACAAGAAACAACATTGAATCATTCTCCAATATCTCAGACTACTTTATTAACTGGAATAAATCCATCCTTCCACTACATAGTAACAGCTTGGATGTGGTAACGCAGACACCACCTATCCCATAATGCACAGGTCACATTACATATTTAGGCATCAATGTTTCCCCCAGGCTGTCAGAGCTGTTTGTAGTCAGCTTCACTCCACAACTCAAAACAATAAAGGACCTCCTTCGCTGGATGACCATACCACAGTCACTACCACCATAGCTAATAGAAAATGTTTTTCAACCTTACAGTTGTTTGAAGGAGATATTTTTACAACACTATAAAATAGTTATTTGAAGGAATTATGACCTGTTAAACCAGTATTCAAACATAATAAAGGAGTGTATGGGATTCATTGTTTTGTGTTTTCACCGTGGCATTTAATTGGTATCGAGAATCGTGGAATTTCACTGGTATTGGTATCGACAACTACATTTCTGGTATCGTGACGTCCCTAATTACTGTAATACAGTATTGCAAGTGGACCGAAGTACTGAAAACTGAAAGTATTTTTAGTTTTTGAGATTGGGAACTATATTCCTACCGACACAGTATTTACAATATTGGCCAGGGAGACACAGGATGCAGCCTACTGCATACAGTACATTTTTCTATTGTGTATTCTGTACGTAGAACACTTTACACATCCAATTTAGTGTTTTTTTGGGATGTATGCAGCATTTTGGGGAAAAAAAGAATACATATTTTTGTTCACATTACAGTATCTTTGTGTTTACTAAGATGGGTTAAATGCAGAGTCTATATTTCACTGTGTGTGCTGTGTGCATGTGTGATGATTAAAAGAGGATTCAAAATCCTCCATTTCCTGAAGACATGGCATTGATTGTGTGTAGAGTTCGTAGGATATGAGTTATTATTTTAGAAAATGACTGTTAACAACTGAGAAAAACTGAAAGACTTGAGATTGACATTTAGAATTTTAAAATGTCCGACATGCTCATAGTTCTCACTAGAGGGCATCATTGTCTTGTTAAATCTCCTCTTCTGTGGTAATGTGGAGGATCCACAGTTACTCAGTGGAGGTTACTCAGTGGAGCCTCTAGGTTTGTATTTGTTTATGTCAGGCTGTCCATCTGACCCCAAAGGCCCTCTGAACAACAGTGAATACCCAGCAGTGCCATGTAATCCACATAACGCAATAATCTCCATGTAGAGCTGTGACAGATGAAAACACACACCCAAGCATGCACACATACACGGCCTTTGAAGTCCCAGCATTTCTCAGAGTTAAGCTTCATTCAGTGGAACTAAAGCAGTATGTTTTGGAGGCTTTTCCATCTTGTGCTGCTCCCTGTTTGAACTTTGTGGTGTGCCTGTTGCAGAACTGGGTGTTTTTTTCCAGCTCACTGATGTGGAGGACTGAAAAAAATGAATCAGCCAAAACACCAGTTGTTGCTGTCTGTAGTCCATTGTGGGAATAATGAAAAAAGTGATCACTTTTTCTGGGGAGGTGGAGACAACGTGTTATTCAGTAAACTTTAGGGGTGTTGGCAAGTGTCATTTAAAACTTCGGGTGGAGCCAAGTTAGCTCCAGTATATCCCCCTGCCCCCAGTCCTTATGCTCAACTAGGCCTACCATGGCCTGACCCTGCTCTGTATTTAAAACTTAGTAATATTTTCATCTCACTCTCAGAAAGCAAGAAAGACAATTCCTTTAATGCTGTTAAAAAGAATGTCTCTGGGTGGATGATGTCAGCTTTTAGTGGAACCTCCATCAACGTGGGAATGGCTTACTTGAGAATGCCAGTAGCACTGTTGAGGTGACTATACTTTATAGAACATAATCACAATTGAGATTCATAGATATGTGCAATTATATATTTCCCTCAAATGGTTCATCCTAAGAAGACATTATGCAATCGTCAGGTGGAAGATACTGTAGCTTGAATGAGAGTCAGGAGGAATGTGATCAGCAGCAACACAAGCAATGCTGCATTTTCTGGGCAGATAACATGAAATAACATTAACATTTGACATCAGAGCTTTAGTTTTGTGTCCTGCTTGGCGAAGTGTTGACAGTGTTTTCTCATTCTCTGATTCTGATTTCTGATTTCATTCTTTTATGCCCTTTTTGCTGATTACATGTGTATTTAGCTTTGATCATAGACTGAATTGGTGTTTCTGCTGTTTTTTTTCTCAGTCCAGTAAACATGTACAAGACCATTTGCTCCTCCTTCAGGTTTGCTAATAAGAATACAGGTTGAAAGAGTTAATTGGTTGTGTAAATGAGTCTTTACCAGTCTACATGTTGATATATATGATGTATATGATCTGCTGTCTGTGTGTTAACAGGACGGATTCTGGACCTGAAGACAGGAACAGTAAAGAAGGAGGGACAGCAGTCCTCCATGAGGATGTGCATGGGTTCCCGACGGTCCTTCATCTGCCGCATGAGGTGTGTGTGACTGTGTGCCAAGTGTGTCTGTGTTTTTATTTCTGTCCATTGACTCGATGGAAGTGTTGTTGTTTTTTAAACTGACTCAGGCAATCGGTGAGCAGTGCATCCAGATGTGTTATTTAAACTCAAGGCACTACAGTTCCTAATCATTTCAAGAATTCAATGTTTAAATGTTATTTTTACACAAGAAAGCCTAAAATATTTAGGTTAGGAATTAGTCCAGTCACATATTTAAATAGTGTTACACTAGTTTTCATTTCTGAAAGATTTCGTTTGTTAAATTGATTTTATTTGTAACTGTGACATGAGTTACACATTAAACCATGAGTATACTCTAGAGCAGAGGTTCTCAACATTTTTCGTGTCAAGGACCCCTAAATTGATACACACTTAAGTGGGGGTCAAGAACCCCCACTTAATAATATTTCAGCAACCTCCATCAGAAAATGTTTGTTATTAGATATGATTAAGACCATAATTCTATAGTTGTCAACTACAGTGGAGGAAGTGAAAGCTATGACCAGAATAGTCACTCTTATAACTTCGTCACATGTGTGTGGGGTTTCTCACTGACTCGTCCTTGAACAGGCCATGTGTGAGCTCTCTGTGAGACTGCGTTGAGGCCAACAATATTCTCTAACACCATGCCGCTAAAAGATTTAGGTAATGACTCATTAAAATGAATTACATGTTACTAAGATGAAGTCTATTGAAAACAAATGGAGCCTCTGATATAAGGCCACATGTGCTTTGCAACAGTAAATGGGAATCAGGTGACATGGCAAGCTTAAATGGTACTCGTGGTAAACAGCAGAGGTTCGTGTAATATGGCAGGCAGTCAGCAGTATGTAATTCACAAAGTGACAACCATTAAAAGTTTACAAAGATGTGATTGGCAGTTTTGTTTCTTTTAGCTGCTGCCTACACAGAAAAGTGTTTCATATCTGATTGATGTTGGTTTTCAGGCTATTATACCCACAATTAATCATAATACGCAGGTAGAACTATCAAGGAGGTGTCAGAGGCAGTGAACTAGATGTAAGATTCTAACAGAAGTAGGTTATAGCAATAGTTTTAAAATCAAGATTACCATAGTAATAAAAATATATTTTTATGATATGAATATATATAAAGACATGACAAATGTAGGAATGTTCGCACGTTTTCTGTCCCTGATCGAAGTCCTTTAATGGTGGATATCTGCCGATATGGCGTCTGATATGATACTTAAATGTTGATTAAATATGTATCCGACACATTGATATACATGACACTCGGCAGATGTACACTGTTGTTACAAAGTGTAGGCACACACTCGCACACCGTTGGCCATCGGGAGCAATTTGGGTTTCAGTATCTTGCCCAAGGACACTTTGACATGCTGACTGCAGGGGCCGGGGATTGAACCGCCAACTCTACCTCCTGAACCACTGCCGCACCAAGAAGAAGAGGGAGAAATAACAGATTTCAGAGTCTAAGCTTAGCACATCCATCAATTTTGACAACCTCAGTGTCTGAAGTCACTCACCTCAGAGTCCAAATAATGTTTCTTATTCACACACTGTAATTTTCACTCCTATATGCTATGGAATGCTGCACTGTAGAGCCCAGCTGTCTGACAGGAAAGCAACACTAGCAGGCTGTGGTGGACTAAACACAGTAGGGTACAGTGGAGAAATGCCAGGAATTTGATCTGCATTATTTAACAATTACCAATCCATAAAGTGACCCCTTTCACATTATCACAATGTTTTCACATTGTCATTTGATGCACTTTAGCAGGCTTGCTTTCCATATTTTAATCATTAATACCGTGTGTTGGACATCACACCAACTCCACTCCATGGCTACAAACTACATGAAAGAAGCTTTGACTGATTCAAGGACTTGGAGGAGCTAATGTTAAGTTTACTTCATAACACACCTTTTCCATTTGATTTATGACGCGCTAGCTATAGCCTTGTTTTGTCTGGATCTATGACACAGGCCTGCGAGTCGCACGAGAGCCACAGTGTGTCATGTTGTTAGGAATTTGTTGGACTTGCATGTTCTTCTGTTCTGTTGCTATTTCAGGCTTTGCATAATTCAAACAACATGCTGCTGGGACTCTGAAAGAGACTGCATGCAAACAGTGAAACACAACCACTTCTGTGAAACGCACATAAACATGGCTGAGAGGAGCACAGCACATTCCAGGGAAGCCATTATTAGATCCAGGCAGGCTAATGTAATGTTCAGCCACGAGACTGGCCTTTCAACAGAGCCCCCCAGACTGCACCAGTGGCCTCAAGGGAGTACAACTGGAAGCAGCTGCTCCCTTCATACCTTTTCACCTTCCTTCCTTCCTTCCTTCCTTCCTTCCTTCCTTCCTTCCTTCCTTTCTCTACACCTCCCTTTCGTCCTTCCTTCCTTCCTTTCTTTCTCCTTTTCTTTCTTCTTCCTTCCTTTTGTTCTTTCCTTTCTTTTTTCCTCCTTTCCTTCCTCCCTTCCTTAATTTCTCACCTTCTCTTCCTTTCTTCTGTCATCATTTCGTTCCTTCCTGCTTTCCTTCTGTCCTTCCTCTTTTCCTTCCATCTTTCATTCCTTTCTTTATTTCTTCCTCCTTTCCTTTCTTCCTACTCTTCCTTCCTCCCTTCTTTCCCAAATGAAGGAAGAAAAAAAGAAGGGAGGGATTTTTTCTTCTTCCTTTCTTTCCTTCTTTCCTTCCTTAAAATCCTCTTTTCCTTCATCTTTTCCTTCATTTCTCCCTTCTTTCCTCCCTTCTTTTCTTCCTTTCTTCCTTCCTTTTATTCAACTATTACTTCCTCCCTCCTTTACTTATTACCTTCCTTCCTCTGTTCTTTCCTTCTTTTCTTCCTTCATTTCCTTTCTTTCCTTCCTTTTCTTCCTTTCTTCCTTCCTTATTTTCCTTCCTTCCTTCTTTACTTCCTTCCTTTCTTCATCCTTTCCTTGCTTTGTTCCTCCCTTCCTTTCCTTCCATCCTTCCTCCTTTCCTTTCTTCTTCCTAACTTTCTTCATTCCATCTTCCCTTTCTTCCTTCTCTCCTTTCCTTCCTTTCTTTCTTCATTCCTCCTTTCCTTTCTTGCTTTTATGCTTTCCTCCCTCCTTTCGTGAATGAATGATTGAAGACCAGCTCTGCTCAGGGACATGCAGTCATGATCCCATCCTCCGCAAATCTGGATGTGTTTTGTTTTGCTAATTGAAATAGGACTTTATATCTCTTAAGTTTTGGGTATCACAAGACAATTCTCTGGAACTACCTTACTACCTTAAGCTGTCTTCATATGATCAGCAGTAAAACCGCTCTGCGCTGGCTGTGCCGTTGTTTTCCTATGGAGAGAGCGCTGCCGTCCGATTAGGCTGCGCTCAAAGTTCTAATTACCTTAACTTTGACCTCGAGTGCTGCTGACCTTTTACAGCGCGACCAATGAAATAACAGCTGTATGAAGCGGCACAGGCAAGGAGGAGAGGTAACCATAGCATCAAAAGTAACTAGCTGTCATCTACGCAAGGCTCTGCGCCCGACCTCACGGTGAGCGAAAAGAACATTTCCTATCACGTGAAGGCAGCTTTACCTCAGGTACTCTCATTTTGAGTTTGCAACTTCATTGGAATTAACCCCAAACGTATCAGTGAGTTATTAGGGTGATGGTGCTTTTAACATGCCATTTCTCTTCTTTTAGGAGCCCAAAAAATAAATATAAAGGTCTTCTTCCCATTAACAAACTATTCTTTTTTTCAATGTATTATGTATTTCAATTGTATTCTGCACAACTATAACATTAGACCATCAAGTAAAGGACCATTTAGTTTTTGCTATGTGGTGTTTTAATGTAAATTAAACAATATGTCGTTAGTTTTGAGATTAGATTGATTCCTATAAATCAACAACACCATCAGAGAACATGAGCAGCTGTAACTTCCCTCTACACGGCAGTGTATGGCACTTGATTTGGTGGGAAAATTGTTGTTTAAAGGCAATGGAATAGAGACCAACTTAAGTCTTTGAATAACAAACATTCTCTTAGTGGAACATGGCAAATGGTTTGTGAAACACTGTGATCAACTGTGGATGTGAGATGTGTTAGCACATGGTGGATATTTTTGGTGAAGCACTTGTATGTGCGCTGCCTCCTGATGTGATTAACAGCCACTTGCTGGTATCATGTAGCACTGGAATGTAATTTATACTTTTTTCTTTATTTTGTGTTTGTGTGCAGGTGCGGTAGTGCTCCTCTGGATCACATCTCCCTAAACCGTCTGTCTAACATGAGGAAGCGATACAGGTACAGGAGCTTCTTCTCTAACCATGGTTGTGATCCACTATAGTATCTTTCTGCCTACAAATCACTTTCTGGTGGATTTGTTCCTTTTTTTCTTTTCTTTTTATATTTAGTTTTTTTTATCCTGTTCCAGTCTGTGACTGTGTGTTGACAGTCAGCAGAAGAAATCATATAGTGTGTGATATGTAAAGATTCTATTCCCCTCTTTTTTTGGTTTGAGCTAGTCTTTGGGTTTGTCTCAAGCTTAACTGTCTAGCTACTAAAATCCAGATGAGAGATGAGAGGAGTTGATGAAGGTTGATATGCTCATCTTGGTTGCCTTTAATTATTACCTGCACTTACAGCAATTAGGATTTATAATCAGCAGAAAGAGCTTTTAGGGCGTGAAAATCCTGAAAATTAAATTTTAAGCAGGGTTAGTGCACTAATAATATCATTGTTGTGTTATCTGTTAGATTGATATAAGCATGTGAGCACATACAAGAGAGTCACAACTTCACATTATGCTATTTTGCCTGTGTGCTGCCAGACTCTATAAAATGGCCAACAAAAAGTCACTTGATATTATTTTTGTACTGATTTCATACCAGATTCCAACAACCTCAACACAACCTCCAGTTTTTAAAGAAAATGTATGCAGTATGACCTGTTGCAAATCTGACTCCCCATTCTCACCAGACAGAAAATAAAGCAGTCTTCCAATATAAACCACGCCCACTTGCTGTATAATCCGAATACAGATATTTTAGTGACATATTATATACTGATACATAGTAGCTGTGCATTATACAGTTAATATACAGTATGCACATGTGCTTGTATTCTAAAAGCCATTACTTGAACAAAGAGTTGAAGTCAACAGTCTTAAGTAGTAAATGTGTCAGAGTGCCTGTACTGTTGTTGAATCCTTCCATAGCTGTGTCTGAGTAGAGTCTGTGTGTGTGTGTGTGTGTGTGTGTGTGTGTGTGTGTGTGTGTGTGTGTGTGTTTGACGGACAGGAATGGACTTGGACCCTCAAAAGAAGGAGAGGCTCAGTACTCTGTGGTGCATTGCACTGGCTACATCAAAGCCTGGCCCCCCGCAGGTAAACAAACACACACACACACTCAAACATATCCTGCACTGGATGTTCGTGTCTCTATCTCTGTTTAACCCAAACTTCACCTCACTGCATGAGTCCCTGCTCAAAGTAAGTGAAGCCTGGTCTAACCTAAAGCAGCTGTGGGCTCTGCGCAGCTCTGGATCAGGACCTGGATTCTACCACAGATCCACAACAGCACAGATCCTGTGTAGTTCTTGTATCCCATCCAGGGTGTGTGAGTGCAGCGGCAGGATTCAGAGCAGCTTGTTTTATCTGTGTTCTCTTTTGATGTAAGACTCTGCTCCATTCCATTAGCCTGTGCTCACATACAGTGCAAAGCAAACATTTAATATGTTTGTCTTTGTCTGAATTTGACTGTTGGAGTGTTTTTGCTGTCTGTCTTATGGCTGATAGATTTCCAAAATGACAGTGCAGATGTTTGCTGTAACAATATCCTGTTCCCCCCGGGAATTCCAGGTGTTCCCCTTACTCTACTCTCCTTTCTGCTCCAGTCTCAGTACACTCAGGAAATACAGTCATACAACCCAGCATGACTGCAAGACTTTTCCCTATGATGAAAACCATTTCAGATTGAGCTTTTTGCATTTGTGCTGCCTCTACACATCACTTTATTTTATAAAATGCAACTGTGGGTCACATTTGTTATGGAGCGAAACAGGAGTGAATTTTGCTGAAATTGCTGCTCTTCTAGACACACATATTGTGATCCTATCCACACACTGAAATTAGGTTTGAAAATACTCAGTCAACAATTTATATTTGGAGTATGAAACACTCACCCCATGTAGATATGGACTGTGGCTATAAAAGGTTTGTAGTTTGCTCCTTTCTGATGAATGATTTCACATTTATTACAGTACAATGAAATACTGACTGTTTCACTGGATGAAACATTTTTCAAAGATATTTCTCAAAGCTCTCCTGTACCACGGCCAACCATTTTACCCTACTGACCTGCAGACACGGATACAAACCTACAAATCGTCATTCATTCAAATTATTTTTGTCCCATAAAAAAGATTGAAACCAACAATTCATTTATCGTACTAACAAATCTTGTGTGTGCATCAAAAGCCTCATATATCTTGATCCTCAGTAGCTTAGAGAGCTCCATTGTTGTCCACAATCTATTAAAAACACATCAACACAGCCACACTGTTGTACTCAGTGATATGTTCCGTTATTACCATGAACAAGTTTGTTTTGAATCTATTGATTGAATCACATATTCTGGTCCTGGTTATAACTCACCAGAGCACCAAATGTGGATTAATCCTTTGATATAAATGGTCCCAAACCAATGCACTATTTTCTCCTGTTTGAGGAACATTTGCTGTAAACTACAGTGGAAATTACTCAGGCTTTTATATATATATATATATATATATACAGTGTATATACTCTGAGAGTCCCAGTAATGGTAGGGAAGTCAGAAAGCATTTGTTGACGATAACAAAAACTAGAATAACACAGAAAAAGGTTGGAAACGCTTTGGATGTAATTGCCTACTGTTCTTGTTCCAAATAACGACTAAAACCCTCCTGCAGGATTTGTCCAAAATCTGTTCTTAAAGTTTAGAAGACCAGATTTTTAAAAGAACAGAAGAATCTATTGTCCAGAAATACTAGATTTAACTTTGAGATATAGGTTTGCTTGTTACTCTATGCTAATATAAGGCAATCTTAGCCTCATACAGTTATCAGTATAATTGTAGTATCCAGTGGATCTGAGGCACACCAGTTCTTAGAGCACACAAGGCCTCAGATGCACTCTCTGACTTCAACACACACATACACACGCAGTGTTTACAGAGACAGGAATTGGAATGCACCTCCTTGGTCTCAAACCAGGTGTCTAGATGGGTGATGTGTTAAAGTAACCCACAACTAAATGGCCTCTTAGAAATTTGAGGTGATGCTGTAATATTTCTCAGGTATAACACACACACACCATGTGTGTTTTGAAATCATTGACACATGGTTTACTTCCTTGCACTAAAAATACTCCTTGGAATGTTCTGGGCACAATACTGCTGGCAAACATCATCATCAGGCGAGACACACGCAGTCATAAATCGCAGATGGACAACAGAGAAACACGCACTGCAGAAACAGATCCGGTGCACATTGAGCAGAGCAGAAGAATGTAGCCGCGAATGAAGTTTTGTTTTTATGTGGAGAGGAGTTGATAAAGACTAATCTCTTTCAACTTTATGGTAAACTGTCCTTGTTAACTGGAAGGAATTTCAGCAAATAAAATGTCTGCTCTGTGATTACTGCATATTAATTTACCCAGGTCAATCTGGATTTTATTACAGACCTTTTATATGTTTTTATAGACTGTTCCCTGTGGCCTTTGGATGGACTGTGTATGGTCCTTGGTATATCTGGGATTATCCAGACAAGGGTTAGAATATGGGTGTCCAAAGGTCCTGGTTAAACCGGTAGGATCTGGATTCGATCAATTAGATTCTTTTCAGCCCAGAACCAAATTACAGTTCTTTAATATTGGGTGCCGATACAGAGTCTGAACCAATACTCATATTTACCTGAATGTTGATTAAATATGTATCTGACACATTCAAATAACAGCTGTAGAATAGCATAAATTATTAATTAATCAATAATTTTTTTCGTAGAATGACAGTTTATGAGTTTAGTTAATAAAGAATGAATTGATTAGTCTCATAATCTAAAGGGACCTGGAATACAGGAGCCCAGCTGACCAGGGTTCTTGGTAAATCACAGGCGGTTCCTCAGGATTGCTTTTCAGGGCAGGATCTTTGAATACAACATCCTCCCTTTTGGTCTGTCCCTGTCACCGCAACATTCACAAAATGCATGGATGCTGCACTTGTTCTTCTGCGGCGAGAGGGCATCCAGGTGTTTAACTATCTGGACTGGCTGGTGTGTACTCCATCAGATAACCTGAGACTGAGCCCCAGAGAAGCTGTGTTGGCACATCTGGCTTCACTCGGGTTGCATCTGAATGCCGAAAAGAGCCGTCTGAGGCCAGTCCGGTCAGTCGAGTATTTGCGGCTTATTCTGGTTTCAGTCACCATGAAGGCATGCTTGACCCAGAAGAGAAGGATTCCGATCATGGAGTGCATCACGGTCTGTGTTTCACGCACGAGAGTACCATTGATGCAGTGCCAGAGGATATTGGGCGTCTTTGCAGCAGCTGCCTACGCTATACCACTGAGTCTGTTGCACACACGACCGCTCTAGCTTTGGTTTGGACACGAAAAGGTCTGCCAACAATTACCCTGTCCCATTGAGGCCTTAGGGTCCTCACCTGGTGGGGGGCGGTCAAGGGCAGTCCGACACGGCTTTTCCCGGGCCAGGGTGACTATTCCAATCAGGCTGGGGCTCGGACAGGGATGGCAGGTCTCCAGGTAAACCTCTTCCGAGACACTTCCTCCCAAGTATACTGGGGAGGCAGGTCATGATGAGGACGGACAGCACAGCTGTAGTGTCTTACGTTAACCGTCAGGGCAGGTTGATATCTCCATCCCAGCATGTAGATGTCTCTAGCCTCAGGGCAATTTATCTTTCAGTGGCCCAGAATGCAGCGGCAGATCTGCTGTCACAGGGTGATCCTCACCCTGGCGAGCGGCGCTTGCACTCACAGGTAGCGGGCCAGATATGTCTTTGCTTCAGTCGGGCAGAGATAGACCGCATTGCCAAAGCAGAGAATGCTGTCCTCTGATGGCTGTGCTCACTTGGCCTAGACAGAGAGTTGGTGGACACCTTGCAAGCTTTGCGGGCCCCTTCCACTGAGCTGCAGTACAGTGGCAAGTGGAGGGGGTTTAGGGACTGGTGTCCTAGAGGGGAGGATCCCTTAACTTGTCATATCTGTGTAATTCTGTGCCCCTATCAGGGGTTACATGGCAGCAGTCTCTACATGAACAATGTTATGGTTTGACCCTAGGAGAGCATCCTCTGGCTGCACAATGTTTAAGAGAGGTGAGGCTGCTCTCATGGGACCTCCAGGTGATTCTCAGAGCTATTTGTCTGCAGCCCTTTGAGCCACTGTCCAGTCTTGACCTTCACCTTCTCAGTTGAAAAGACTGGGCTGTTACTTCAGCCAAGCGAGTGAGTGAGTTGAGCGCTCTCTGTAGAAACAGGATGTTTCAGGTTTGAGGATGGGGACAGGATGGCCTCCTACCAAACCCAGCTTTTCAGCCTAAGGTCCTGGCTTTCTGTCCTCCGCCACACATTTCTGCAAAGGCTGAGAGGCTTTACCACCTGTGCTCTGTGAGGGTCCTCGGGTTCTATGTTGACCTTCCACACTTCACACACGCTTTTTGTGTCATATTGTGGAACCACATTAGGCAGACCTATTTCAAAGTAGTGTCTGGCCCATTGGATAGTGGATCTGATTGCCCTTGCTTACAGTATGTGCATGTGGGAGCAGATTCCCCTTCAGGGGTTGTGGCACACTATACAAAGGGAATGGGCTAATTTTTTCTTGGGAGCAGCAGAGAGCTGTCTTTGCCCAGAATGTTTTGTTTTACTTAACATTAACCTGGAGAGAAAATAACAAGCTTAAACTCCATTGATTACGTTGTGTTGTTTTAGTAAGAGGTGATTGAATCCTCCTCTGTGCTGCTTTTTTATACATTTTTTTTACGTATGTAAACACGGTTTTATGAATGGAAGTGAACCTGTTAGCATTCATTGTCCCTTGGTGGTGAAGGTTGGCCCTGTCTCTTCCCTTCCAGTTGGTTGAAAGAGGGAGAGTGTGTGGGTGTGCGACGGACAACGTCTCACCCACAGGTGTGCTCAGTTTGGTATAATTGCTTCTGACCCGAAGGTGATAGTCACTTTGTTACATGTTCACTTTCATTCATAAACCCTGTTTACATACGTAAACATTTGTTTCAAAGTCTTAGCAAGTTGTTCAGCGCTTTCTGTAGCGCTTGAGTTCCAGGGACACAAGGGCCGCTTGCTCAGAGAGGAGGGGGGTTGCAGGCAATAGTAAAAAGAATTCCGACTAGTTTAATTTTTGCCTGTCCCCACAGAAATAATGTTAATTAGTGAAAGCTGATATGACCTGCTGCCAGTGACGTTTGTGAAAGGGTTAAAGTTATGGTCAACGCTCTCTAAAAACAAAAAGCTGCTTCCAGGAATGTTTTGTACGCTGTCAAAACTTAGCATATCTGTGTATTTTGCCTTCCTCTGACTCAGAGTCGGTTACACCGCTGTGCGTAAATCATTTTTCACATTCACTCACATTTTCACTGCTAGCGAAATACTGCTCACACTATAAAGTGATAAAGTCGACCAGTGCTGCAAAACTAACAGGGTCAAGTGGAAAACACTGGACTGTACAGTAAAAACACTAGGCTGTACAGTAAAAAAAAAAAAAGAATGACATTTGTTTATTCGAACTTTATTAAGTAACCTCTCTGTATGTTTGATTGTGAAAAATCAATGTTTCACCTGTAAAAGTCCTGCACTATCCAACGCAGAAGTGGAGAAGTGACCTTCTGTCAACATTGAACAGATAATAATAATAGTGACTTTCAAACACATGTCAAGAAGATGCCCAATTGGATGAAACCCTGCGTCTGTATCAGGAAGTAAAGATAATGAAATTCAGGAAAAGAAACGACAAAGAAGCAATTTAGAGCAATTGTTGACATTTTTAAGAGCTGATGGCAAGACAACATATATCATTAAGACCTATTAAGCTACACATTTAAGATTTGCTTTTTACTTTAAGTTACTAGCAACCTTCTTTTCGTGCTTGTGCATGAGAACAAACAAACTCATAAAACATTGCTCACTACTAGAGGTTAAAAACTCCACAAGGGACCTTTAACCACCAATACTGCCTATAATAGTGGACACTACCAGTAATGTCAGTTTTACTGATTATTTCTGCATACTTTTGAAGTGTCTGGTTAAAAAATCTTCAGCGTTAATCAGGTTCAAGTCTTTCTGTAGATAACCAATATTGTTCAAGAAAAGTATTTATATCTAGTATGTAACAGCATTGTATGGTTGCTATCCATTTTTCATAAAATATTACATGTCAATGGTTTCAACCTAGTCTTAAATCCTAACAGGTTTTAATAGAAGTGCTTGAAGATTTATGTTGCAGAATGGATCTGTTGCAGTGGACAATAGCAACAGAAGATTGATATATGCAGCTATGTGTTTTGAGAAGTTGTGGCCAGCTGGGTGCATTCTCATTATCACATCAACATATTTCATGTTGTAAATGATGTGAAGGACCAACTGTAGTTTGATTTGTGGGGCCACACAGAGGAACATCTCGAATGTGTGAACTGTTTTTAAATTTGATTTTCAAAAACCATTTGACATTGCTAGTTTGTACTTAATAAAACCAATCATATTGCAATATTATGTGATTTAATATAAACGTAAGGCAAGGCCAGCAGCTGACCCCACCCAGCCTCAGTTTTTGAAAATGCAACAGGATCATGATTTTTGACCGGTAAGGATAGTTGGAAGTGAACAATGAGATAAACGATGTTACTATGTATACTTTATATTTGGTCAAGCACGATGGGAAAAGTGCCATCAAAATGGAATTGATATGTCTGTGTTTGTCTCATTCCCTTCTCTTCTCTTTTATTTAATTATGTGTATTGGACATTGAGAGGAGCAAGTTTGAATATTTGTTTTTTCTATGAAATATGTCAGCAGAGTTTGGTATTGTGGCTTAAATTTATCTTTCTGTTTGGAGGCCTAATGGTGAAAACATGTCTTAAAAATCATTGCCGAGGACCAGTGGCCATGTCAGATCACTGTTACTTATGCAAAGTTCAATTAGCAAATGTAAAATGAGGTGGTTAGACATTATGACAAATGTCTCTTTGCCTCTTTGTTTCACACATTCCTCTCTTTCTTTCTGTTTTTTTCTCAGGTATGACTATACCAGAAGAAGATACAGAGGCAGGGCAGACTGGGAAATACTGTCTAGTGGCCATCGGAAGACTGCAGGTGTGTCTCTGTCTCCATCTCTGTCTCTCTCTTTGTCTCTCTCTCTCTCTCTCTCTCTCTCTCTCTCTCTCTCTCTCTTTCTCTCTCTGTCTCTCTCTCTCTCTGTCTCTGTCTCCATCTCTGTCTTTCCCTCTGTCTCTGTCTCTCTGTCTCTCTGTCTCTGTCCCTCTCTCTCTCTGTCTCTCTCTCTGTCTCTCTGTCTCTCTCTCTCTGTCTCTCTCTGTCTCTCTCTCTGTCTCTCTCTCTCTGTCTGTCTCTCTCTGTCCCTCTCTCTCTCTGTCTCTCTCTCTCTCTCTCTCCCTCTCTGTCTCTCTCTGTCTCTCTCTCCTCATGTCAGCTATATAATAAATGCAAGAAATACTAACAAAAAATCCCAGATGATCCAGGGAATACAATGCAGTTCCTCTACAATACTTCCTGGTGGCAGAGACTCTCAATATAATGCTTCCATCAAAGCGTCTGAGCTTCAAGGAAAAAGATAGCGGGCTAAGTGTCTGAATAGAAAAGTCAAATGGAGATGTGGATTTGCAGCATGAGAGGTTTGACGGATCTACAACTTGCAGCTTCAGTGAGTGGGCACTGTGCCACTATTGAAAGTCACTGCCCAAATAGAGGGTCTAATTTCAGACAGTTTTGTTCTAGAGTCTTGGAATGAGTGTGGATACTTGTGATGTCAGTGTCAGTCACTTATTGTGTAAAACACTGCTGTAGTTGCATTTGTACTCCAACTCTCCATTTCCCTAATTTCTCCTAAATGATGCATCTTTGTCCCCCCAGGTGACCAGCTCTCCAGTCTCTATGGATATGAACGGCCTGTCTGTGCCCACAGAGTTCCTGTCACGTCACAACTCGGATGGTGTCATCACTTTCGTCGACCCGCGCTGCATCAATGTCATTGGTTATCAGCCTCAGGTAGGCCAAGAGGATTAAAGGGACTGTACTTCCACTGCAGAGAGCGCCAGGCCTTCATTTAAAAAAGGCTTTTATTAGAGTATATTATACATTTCTATTTTTCCAGATTTATTTATAAATATTTGATCATAGTTTTTAGTTCTTATCTGCTCCTGTTTTATTTTTCTGTTGATGCAAATGCATCCTCCATGTTTACCTGTTGTCTGGATGAATTCAGTATACAATTGTATTGCGTACAATGTACATTTCTGCAGCACTAAATCATAACATCCATACAAGATTCATGTGATACTCAGCTATTACAGCTCTCACTTTCTCTTAATACTGTTTTCATTCACTTACTAAAGAAAAAATTCAAAGAATGAAAAAGTAGAATCAATCAGAATTAATTTGTTAATGAAAATTGTATTTTTGTGAGAAAGAAAAATTGAGAGCAGCTGAGTGGTGAGCATGACACAACTCTGTTGTATTGATGGAGTTATTGCTGTATAAACATGCATATTGTTGAATTTACCATGTCAGCTATCAGGGTATAGGTGTTTTTACATGTACAGTTGTAAATAGTCAGAATTATATTTATTCTGTTATGATGAAATGAGAGATCAGATGTTTTTTAAATAGGAGAGAAGTTGCTGGTATTCTAATGTTAGAACCTGCCAGATCTCAAAGGCTTCATGTGTGAGTAACTAACACTTGATTTCAATCACTTTGACCTCTAACGTCTAAATAATTCACTATGGCTCTGTTGCAATACCCTGGTCAAGATACGGTCTAAGATGAACTCCTCATGTTGTGCATAATGAAGACATTCCATGCCTTAGCAGTGGTACTTTGCATGATCAGTTATGTGACTGTGTTGACAGTGGAAATAAGCAGACCAGGATGAGAAACATTTGTTGACTGTACTGGTATGTGAAACACATTCCTGTGGCCAGTCAGTTTGTGCCTGTGTTGACTGCTTCTCCCTTTACTCAACATGGAGGAATCGTTATAGTTCTGTTACTTATCATTCATAACAAATACATGCTGTTTATAGGAGGTACTTAAAATGTATTTGTTAAATTCCTGCAGACCCTTTTTTGTCTTTTACTGCAAAACACTTTACTCACTTTTCAAATACAATTTATTTGCATTATATAATCTCCAATTACCTTTTGACCTTTAAGTAAAAGGTTTGTACTCAGTGTGTGAATCAATTTCACTTTCTTAATATATTGATGAATGATTAATTTACTTTCAAAGTCAGAGGAGAATATAGATAGATATCAGTTAATTTACCACATAATGACATTCAGAACTTATGTCTTCAAAACAATCACCTGTTATCTACAGTAGTTTGTGGCTCCAGTCGTACCTCTGATTCAGGTCATTAAGTGTATATTCTGAATATACCTTTCTTTATTAACATTCTCACAAACAAATCTGTGGACATTGCATTCCTACTGTACAATGCAATATGCAGTCGTTAAACAAACCCTTTATTTAATAAAGATACATTCTCGATAAACCAATGGCTGTTATCTTGTCCTACAGGACTTGCTGGGGAAAGACATCCTGGAGTTCTGCCATCCTGAGGACCAGAGTCACCTGAGAGAGAGTTTCCAACAGGTAGGACAGAACTGTGGCTGGTGATTGGACCAAAAGGTTTCTTTTTTGAGCCAAGTGAAAATAACAACAGAGGTCAAAACTTGACAAATGGGAATCAGAATCAGAAATCCTTTGTTAGTCCCAAAGCATGGTCACAGCAGAAAGATAAAAAGAATGCAATAAAATAAGTGGACACTAAAAAGAAGAAGAAGAGAAAATAATGATAAAGTATTATAGCTGCTACACAAATGACCTACAAAGCATGTAAGTAAATAAGTAAGTAACTAAAACGTAATTTATAGCTCTTTTCAAAAAACAGCAATACAAAGTGCTTCCCAAAAAGATAAACATTTGAATCAATGTTCAAGACATGGTTGTTTCTTATGCCAGGGTCACATGGAGACAGAAAGAACTCTGACGATGGGAGCTGCTGGTGGCGACTTCAGAAAGTATCCTCACATTGCACTTCAACTGCACGTCCTCCTTTAAACCTTCCACATCAACAGAGAAATGATTTGACTTCATATTCTTCTCAATGGCAGCGAAATCTTGAAGGTTCTGGTTAAATTCTGTGATCAGTGATGAAAGCAGCCACTTACAGTACTTCACCATTTTTACAGAATTGTTGGTATTTGTCCCACGACTAAACTGAGTGGTATGTTTCTGCATCAGTGTGTGATAGAAAAGCCCTTGATCGATCGGATGAGATGAATAGTTTTCACCTTAGCACATTGCATCACCTTGCTGGACGGCCATGATAATGACACCCATGACAGCAAGGCAGAATTATTGTATAGCACATTGAAATGCCAGGAAGGACTACTACTAGAAACTAAACAGAAAATATTAGATGCATTTAAAATATAGAGATTTAAAAAAAAGTCAAACCCACAGAGATGTTAAAGATCTTACAACTAATTGATCCAACAAATGTTCAGAGTTGAACCACTTATAAACAAATATGCTTCATTTAATACAAGCTGGAAAAGTAACAGAGTGGGTTTTGGGGTTTAATAACATTTAATCAAATCTGGATCCAGTGTCAAATCCCTAATTGAATCCAATTAGGTTAAGTTTGAAACAAAGCAGTGGAAGTTGAATGTAATTATATTCAAAGATTCAGTTCACATATGTTATTGTTGGCAGCAAAAGGCAGAAACACTACAGTTTTTGGTGTTAGCCTCACTAATGTTCACTACCTGTACATACAACTTGAATAAAAAAACTTACTAATTACTTACTAACTAACTTACTTACTAATTAAACATGTAGCATTCTTTATTTTTCACAATTTACTTAATGCAAATACTTGTTGGTTGATAAGCTTGAATTATTGATATGTATACACACGTTAAACAAGGAGATTCAGACTCCTGAAAGTCGAGTGACACAGCTAACATGGTTTAACTAGAAAAGTCAGGACCGTTTGACCTCTATTCAGACTTCACGTCACTCTCATCCAGCTCAAATATAACAGCTCAAGTCAAAAATGTGAAACCACCAAAGACGTATTAAAAACAGTAATATTGATAAAGTGTTTTTTTTCCCTCTGCAGGTGGTAAAATTGAAGGGTCAGGTTCTGTCTGTGATGTACCGTTTCCGAATGAAGAACAGAGAGTGGATGCTGATCCGAACCAGCAGCTTCACTTTCCAGAACCCATACTCTGATGAGATCGAGTACATCATCTGCACTAACACCAATGTCAAGTAGGTTACACACACACACACACACACACACACACACACACACACACACACACAAAAACACACACACACTTCTCCTATAGAGATGTTAGCAATCAACATATTTAGTAGTAAAGACACAAATACAACATTAACTATCAGAATATATCAGGCATTTAATAGGGATAGTTTTCCTACTATTATGATTGAAAGAACAATAAGCAGATTGATACACACACAGTATATTGATATCAGCAATTGAAAGGGCCACAATGGTGCAGATAAGGTAACATAACTTCCAAGAATGGACCACCATTTTGGTCAAATTTACTCAATCCCACCAGTTTAGAAGGCTTCGTGTGAATATTAGGTATTCATTTTATATTAGGTATTATTTGATAAATAATTATAAAAATAGTAATGCATTAAAAAAAATAAGGCAAATGAACACATCATATTTAATGTTTTTGTTAATAAATAGTTGTCCTGATGTTACTGTAAGTTGCTGCGTGTGACAAATGACCCGACCTGTCAGGGGTTCAGACACTCTGACAAACCGTCACTTCTAAACGTCAAGAGAGCACCGACTTATGGCCAAATAATAGGCGATGTATCGTTGCAATGTGGGTGCAAATAAACGACGTTCAGCTTTCCTCGAGTTACTGGAGCTCCCTGCTCACCCGCGAGCAAATGTCTGCCTCTCGCAGGCAAATGATTGGAAATAAAACCATTTATTGATTTCTAATGTCCCTTTTAATATTTATATTCAGTGATTTACTCATGTGCCACGATAATGTTGTGAAGGTGTATTATACACAAGATGATCACTGCTCCGTGTACAAGTGAAACAATGTTGAGAAAGTGTTTTTGTTACATTAACCATGCTGTGGTCATAAAGCCTGCAGCAACATCTCAATAGCCACTGATGCCTTGTATCTGCAGGCACAGGAAGCAGGAGGGTTTGAAGGAAGGTTGCAATCTAAATTATGGTAAATTATGAAAGAGAATGGTGGTGGTAGCCCAGTGATCAGGCTTTCAGATAGAACACCGGAAGTTTGTGTTCAGCACCAGGCTGCGACCATTGAGCTCCTGAGCAAGACATTAAACCCTGAGTTGCTCCAGAGCACTGTCCCTGTAGTTAGTCACTGTAAGTCACTCTGGAAAAGAGCGTCTGCTAAATGACATGTAAAATGTGCAGTACCACGAGCATGAAATGAAGAGCACTGGTTGTCTTTTGTTCATTACATGTTTTGTATAATAATGACGTTAACCAGACCTTTTGAAAAGAAGCAGTGTCTGTCCCTAGACTTTTCAAGGAAACAGGGATAACTGCCAGGGAAATTTTCTAACTTCTATTGATTTCTATGTTGTTAAATGGAAGGTGGAGAGTCTCAGTCTAAAGGGACAAAGTGCCCAGGGAACCGAGAAGGGGGTAGCTAGACAGTGGCCGAGCAAGATTCCCCAGACAGATTTGTGGGGACAGGGCAGAGGCGGCCCGTGGTAACTCAGGGGGATGGCTTTAGGAGCTGGGCCAAAAGTTCTGACCAGGAGACAGGAACAAAGGGTGGAGCGACGAGTCAGACGAACGGAGCCCCTCTGGAGGGGGAAGGCCGAGGCAAGACCACCATAGCCATAACTCAAGAATTCACACACTATTATGATAGTTAATTTGAATATATTCCAAATATCTATTTGAAAGCTGAGTTTGAAATATACTTAGGTTATTTTTCTATTGTCTATAATAATATATAATTATATATATATAATTTAATTCTGCACATTGGATGACAACTATGAATTTCATTTGTAATTTATTGCGACTCATGAGATTTTTGATGTTTGGCAGTTGGAGGCAGTGGTGCCACTGTTGCATACATACATACATTGCATGTGCTCCCAGCTACTGTATCATCATTAATGTAAAAATACATCTAATATCTTTCAGTCCTGTGTGTGTGTGTGTGTGTGTGTGTGTGTGTGTGTGTGTGTGTGTGT
>CALSCE010010660.1:1741244-1785468 GCA_943593645.1 Bovichtus variegatus
TGTGTGTGTGTGTGTGTGTGTGTGTGTGTGTGTGTGTGTGTGTGTGTGTGTGTTAAATTTATAAGGTCACTGTAAAAAAATTAATTTGTTCCACTTTCTCACAGCATTACGAAAACCTGTGTGTCGCCTCTGTGTATATGTGTGTACATAGATATATGTTATGTTCAAGGGGGTACGCAGTAGGCAATAGCAATACTGTTGATGATGTACTTGAAAGTGAGTGTATTAAGAGTATTAATGAACTGAATCATGTTGAATGTGTGAAAGAGCAGCGTAGTGTTCTCTGTGAGTGTTTGTGTGTACTCAGGTGGTGTATGTTTGAGAAATGCTCATGTCAGTGGACAGTGGAGTGTCCAATGGTTATATGCTGTAGGATAGGAGCTACATGGGACATATTTGTTAATATATTGAAATTGACAACTAAGGTCATTGGGTCTTCCTTTATCAGCTCTATCTATTTTGTAAGGGACTGTTGCAGCACACATTAGTTTAAATAAATACAAACCAGCCAGAGTGTTTATTCCACTATAGTAGAATGATAATGTGAAACCAGACCTCCAGCTGTCAGCGCTGGAGATATCTGAGACAACCCTTAAAGTAAAAACTGAAAATCTGAAAAAATAGGACACATTTAACTGATTCACAAAACATGTGCACACCACTCATTTGTTCTTTGTCGATAAGGATTATTCTTCAATGTGATAGTGGCAAGTAAGAACTAAGATTTGGTTGCCAAATGGATATCAAGCCAGTACGATCAGGGGCATGGCGAGTAGCTAGCTTTGGATTTCAAATGTTGGAATCAGTGCTAAATAGTGCTGCTGATGTTTCAAGTGCTTCTTTCATTTCATCTCTGTGCAGCTGCTGATGGCAGGCCATCTACAGTTGCGACTTGCAAACTTCTTGTGCCATCTCGGACCTTAGGCCTTTTCAGAAGCACATTTCCAGCTGGTTTTGCTGAGTGTGAGGAGACTGAGGAGAAGGAGTTGATGAAACTAACAGGCAGCTCTGCCGTCACTGCTTTCTGTCAAATCACATCTTGCATGTTGGAATAACTGAGTGTGTACACATACAAACTAGTGCATTCACACACAGAGACAGCCATCATAATTAATATTGAGTTTCTTGATGGATAAAGTTTTGCACGGGCCTTAAACCTGTTATGGAAGACAAGGAAAGGAAGAAATGTTAATAAGTCCACGCAAATTAGATAAGTGCACACATTAGTTATCAAAGTATTTATTTTACCGTCTTTACAACTTCCTTGGTTCGTAAATATATAATATTTTATGAAAACCTTACATTTCTGAGCAGCAAAAACAGCTGATCAATAATGTATGATCAGTTTATCATACGTGACCATCTGAGGACATGGCACTCGCTCATACAGATCACTTCTCCAGGGGAAGGTCTCTTTTTGGACACACTCCTTCATCCATCCTCCTTTCCTGTCTTTCCCTGTAACTCTGATGAGGTGTAGGAGTTTGACTTTGGTCAGTGAACTCAGAGACTGTCGAGAGCATTATGCCAACACCTGTGCGGGTGTGACAACAGCTGCAGTTTTCCTAATCTCTATTGTGCTCCCACACCATCATTCTCTTTGTCGTCTCTTATTTGATAAGAGCATACATGGGGAAGGTCTCAAAAAAAATCACAAATTATTTGTGAACTTTTATGGGCTGTGTTCGCACCTTAGAGGCATCCCGTGTTTATGCATCAGAAATGTTCACCACTGTTTGTTAAAATTCTTGAAGTGCATTCTCCTCTCCCATTGTTAGGTCAGTGCGCTGTGTTATAGACATGGTGTGTGTCTGGAATGGTGTGGAAGTATTATAGTATTATATTGTAAGGTGAGTGTGTGGGTGAGGGCACAAAATAATATATCATCAAGAATGATATAAAAGCAGAGAAAGGGGAAACATTCTCTCATTACTTTTTTAAAAATATATTGCCCAGTGCTTTTCTGTGAATATAAAATTGAAAAGTCTGCAGTAAGAGCTCTTCAACTCCTCATGTAGATTATTTTGGTCTTGAAGTGAGATAATCAAAAACTATTTCAGTAGCAGGGTATCTCATTCCTGAAACTTATAACTTAAAATTCAATATACTTCGAACCTTTTGCGTTTAAAACGGGCCCTCTGGGCAAGGTTTTAAAAATCATATATTCACACATAGAGACCACTCTACAATTCAATATTTTGCGTACCCTTGTTATAGTAGAGGAGATGAAGAAATAAAAAAAGTTTCATGGTATTTGTCCCTTGACTGCGGAAAAAAACACTGTGGCGGGAAAGTTAACTAAACATTGAACCATTATTCCAACTGACTACTGATGTTGTGGCTCTAACATGGCAATGTCGATCATCACTTTGGTCCAGGCTATAATATCTCATCAACTATTGATTTGTCATGAATTTTTGCACAGACATTTATGTTCTTCACATCTCAAAGTCACATCATCATCCAATCATCCAGGGTTATCCCCCAGCTTGTCCTGTTGCACCACCTTTGTCAATGGAATGTGACATGTTAAAAAAATGAACTCCAAAGAAAGTCTACATTTTGAAATAAGATATTTTGTCACAAGATACAGTTGAGAATATACCATAATGCAAGCCAAAGGACCAACACTTTTAAAAAAAAAAAAGGATGTTTTTATCTTGAAACATCATAGCATACTGAGGAACCTGTAACTGCTACGTACTGTATGTCCCTTTTTCTAGCTCAGTGGTTCTCAAACCTTTTTTTTTTTGGCATTCTCCCCTTTGGAGGGTAAGCAAAAACAATACAACCTATGTACTTCAATATAAACTCCTTTATTACTGTTTGCATACTGGTTTTTGTTAGGATGTCAAACAGTTCATGATTCCCTCCATAAAATTGAATTTATTTGATTTGATAGGGACGATGCAATTGAACATAGTTCCAATGCAGAGCATGAAACTGATATGTTGTACAGAGTTTAGAGCTATAGCTGATTCTCAACTCTTGTCCTTAGTTGGGCTTTTACATGTGTAGTTAAAATATACAGTTTTCTATTTCATGAAACTACAATACACAAGGAATATAGAAATACAATTCAATGCCCATCAAATAATACACATACATATACAATAATATACCGTGGTAATTTACAGTAACTTTGTTAACAATGGGTACAGCTCTGGTTTGCTTTTAGCCAGCACTTAACATTCCTATCTATTTTATATTTCTGAGAAAACATCTCTTTCAGCAACTGTATTTATTCAAGTTTCTCTCCAAAAACTACATTTTACAAGACTACATTTGACCACATCATGATGACATAATAATTTACCTTCTCCCAATACTAATTTTTTCTGAATAGAGCATGAACGCATCATAATGTTTCCCAATGACACCTCAGTACGTTAGTTGTTAGCTGGGCTGCCCACCGATTACTAACAGCTAACATGAACTTGCTCTCCTCCAGCCAATTTCAACACACATTTGTTGTTCACAGTGCAGCATTATCAGGGCGCAAATTGGCCACCAAGGGAAGATCTCTGTTTGTCCCATGGACACATCTGTCCCTTCTGTAGGCCTACAGACTATTTCTTTACTGTGCCGCTGTGAAAAAGATTCTGACGTCAAATCACATTTTATCCCCGGTCACGCTTCCCACCTATCATGCGTCACATGAACCACTGATCTATATAAACATAACCTCATGACAACACAACACTTATTATCTACATGAATGATGTGTATTATTACGTTAATTAAATGTTTATTTATCATGTTAGTTATCTTATTATATTGAATTTAAAATGAAGCTAGCCTCAATTAAGTAAGCCTAACGTGCTGCGTGTGTCAGTCTGAGGGGCTGATGGTGTATGTGGTGTGTTGTGTTCCGCAGGCAGCTACAGCAGCAGCAGCAAGCAGAGCTGGAGGTCCACCAGAGAGATGGCTTAACTGCCTACGATCTTTCCCAGGTAACCCTCTGCTTTAGAGCCACGTCCTGATCCCACTGCTGGTTGGGAAGATGCCTCCAGACTCCAGGAATTTTAGTTGAAAAAATTGTTACATTATTGCTAGATAATTTACAAATATACAATTACCATGTAATAATATATATATAGTATCTTTTATGTAACGAAACACAGCAAATAACGGTCTTTGTTCTGTCACATGATGTTGTGCAGTTTATGTGCATTACACAGATTTTATGTTGACTGAACCACCGCGCAGAATGTGTACAACGTTCCCTTCTCTTTTATTTTTTTGTTTGGTTACTTTGCTAAAAGGTTGACCTTTCTAATTTTCATGACAATTATTTGGATTGAATCCCAGCTTCTGAAACATCTGTTGTACTGTTTGCGGATTATTTGTGTTAATTTAGGAGCTAGGTCCATCATCCCTAACGTAAAAGCTTATGCCCTCTTACCCCGCCCCCTTCACCCCCAACCTCAGGTGCCTGTGGCCAGCGTCAGTAGCGGAGTCCATGAGGCAGGGAAGAACATCGACAAGACAGAAGTCCTGTTCTCCCAGGAGAGAGACCCACGCTTTGCTGAGATGTACACTGGCATCTCTGGCTGTACGACAAGCACACACCTCACTCCTGTCCTGATAATTGCTGGTTTAGCTTTGCATTTCTTTTTATCACCTGCTGTCTCTCCTCTCTGTTATTTTTATAATGCTAACCCTAGTATGTATGTATGTGTGTGTGCGTGTGTGTGTATATAGCGGGAGATAAGAAGATGATGGTTCCCTCCTCTACAGCTGGAGGACAGCAGCTCTACTCACAGAGCTCTCCCTTCCAGCAGGGACACTCTGGCAAAAGCTTCAGGTACACGTGTGCTCCTGCATGTAATGCTCAGCAAGTTACATCCGTAACTCACTTGGTTAGACTTCGGTTGTAATAGTAGTGTCTCTCTGGAGAAAAGTGAAACCAGACTGAGCTTAATATTTCACTGTGTGTGTATGTACGTGTGTGTGTCTTTGTGCACACAGTTCCTCTGTGATCCATGTCCCTGGTGTGAACGACATACAGCCATCAGGCTCATCCAATCAGAATCTAGCTCAGATCTCCAGACAGCTAAATCCAGGCCAGGTGGCGTGGTCAGGCAACCGACCCCCCTTCTCTGGACAGGTAATACACACACAGAACAATTAATATGCAGGCTATATAAAGACATGTGTAACATTATCTCAGACTCATTGCTGCTATTGTCATGAGATCACTGCTACAGTTTCATAATGAACCAACAAATATTTGTGCACTTCTTAACGGGTGGGGTCCGCACAGTCTGTCCAGGGGGATTCAACTCATTGGGACTCAGGAAAGTCACTTTGTGTTGGAGGATCCTCTCCCTGTTGGCTGGACTTCGCCGGCGAATTTCCTCGCCGTGACCGGTTCCAGTTTGGCTTTTAAAAGAGGGTTGAATGTTTTCAGCACCTCTAAACACAGCAGACATGAAGACTTCATACAGAGTTTCCATGTGTGCTGGAATGTCGAGGTTAACCTGCAATTCTTCAAGACATAAACCCACTTGCCTAAACTATTCTCGAAAAAACAATGAGGTGTCTCTGAAGATTGTGCCCCAAAGTTATCAAGTTGTTGTTGAACCACAACAAGCCCCCAACAGTATTTTTGTCTTTTGGAATTTAGACTATTTGGAATATTATGTCTTAAATAGCAGCAATCCTGTCTGTATATTAAGTATTGAAATCCTCAAAGTTATATTAATTCCTATTTTAAGCTGCTGTTGCTGTAAAACATGTCAACACTGTTGCGACCTTAACAATAACCCAAACTTAAAATATGCGTTTTCTTGAAGAAGGTTCATTGTGTCTTCGTTTTGATAATGATAAAAATGACCACAACACATATTAATAATATAGTTGCAAAGGTCCTGGAAGTCAACAGTATGCTCAATGCTGCATAACATAGAAACATAAGACTCTCCCAATGTTGATGTAATAATCATATAGGTTTACATTAGAGCCAACATTTTCAATGTTTTCTCTGTCTCCGAGAAACGATGTTGTACCATTGTATCATTTTGGAATTCTAATTACTGCCTCAGCTGCTGTTGCCATGGAGAAGAATCCAGTAAGAGGCACAGATCAGAGTGGTAGCAAATTCCAAATGTTGTTGTTGAAGTTGAAACCCAGAAGCCATATTTTGCTAAATTTAGTCAAAGTTAACCACAAAATGTAAAATAATGGATTAACGATGGAAACTATAGTCAGTTTTTTTAACAGTATAATCTTTAGCTCCCACATGATTTAGTGGCACACCTGACATCATTTTAAGTTCGGTGAAATGCACTGCTGGGATTTGGTAGGAGCAATTATGGTTATTAAAAAATATTAATGATAATTATTATGAATAAAACTATTAATATTCATAAAATCATTTATAGGGGTTGATAATAATGTGGTACTACAATTATGTAGGTGCAGTAGCTCAAAAGCCATTAAAATAGCTATCAGAAGGAATGAGTCATTATTAAAAATAATTATTAGGTTTATTAATTAGTAGGATTTAATCTGCATTAAATCACCTCTATGGGGCACCACTTTTATTTTTTATTTTTTTACTAAAAAGTCTAATTCAGGAATACTTGTGAGATGGTAACGTGTATGATAAAGGTGCCGAGTTAAGAAGAAGTTAGTGTGCATGTGACTGTGTGTGTGTACAACACTAACACATCACCTGGTGAAACAACCTAAAGTTACCCGTTAGCTCAATACAACAGATCACACAATACAGCTCAGCGAATCAAAACCACATCAACACATGTTCATACATTTACAGCAGTATAGCAGTTCTGTGCTTACTTAGCTGTGTAAAGTTAATGTACTAAATAATATACTATGTCCAGTTCATGAATGGAGCGAGTATACTTCGCTTGTTAGCTTAGCTGGCGAATCCGTTGTGATGAAGGAAATCCGGGCTGTGAAAAGTCGCAGCTTAATGCAGGTTGAGTCTACAGCTATTCAGCAGTTGCAAGGTGGAGGAAGCCGCGTTGGTTCTGGCGGAGTAGCCTACAGTTAGCTCGTTGCTAACTGCTTGTTGCTCCTATTGTTGTGAAGTCGAGCTGCTGCATGCACTACACTGTACTATGGGTTAGCAGAGGTTGCTAAAGCTATCACAGTCAGGTGAATCTGCTTCCAAGCAGACTGTACGGGGATCAAAGAGCCATCCGATATGGAGAGCTGTCACCGGCAGCAGACAGAAGAGTCGCCGCACGATGGTCAGGGATCCATCCGCGAGTTGATCAGAGCCGTGGCAACGAGAAAAAGAGTGAACGCGCGACTGCGTTGCAGTTGTGTTTCCCTGGTCAAGCCAGGGGTCGCAGGATACAGTAACCAATAGTTACTGTACATTGAGTCCACAGGCGGAGTTTAGGGTACTTCCGGTTGTAGGTTTCATGCCGATCCAAACCGTAGAAGAGCTCCGACAGTGAGTCGTGTAACATTGTCTATGGGAAAATTGAATGGGACCATTACTAACAGTAAATAATTGTACAATGTTTTGCAATTTACTCATTGAACAAATGCTTTCTGGATGTGAAAACGTGAGCACTGTATTACTTCTATTTACCTTGCGATTGCTGCAACTAAGGATAAAATAATCACCGACATGTTAGCAGTTGTAAAATCTTTCCTTGAAGTATATTATATCGCTGTGTTGTGTTGTGTCCCTAACCCCCCCTCAGACATGTTGTTGATGTGAACACCTACAATGAGTCATGCTTACTTTGCACTTGCCATCTTTATTATAGAAAGTCAGTAAATGCAGAATCTGCCTACGGGCCTCCTAAAACTTTATATATACATTTCTATTTATATAATTAATTTCAAATGCTTGTGTCTAGCTAACAGTCAAGCTCAGTTCTTGCAGCTAATTGCATAGGGATTGATTGACTTTTATACCTGAACATTGAAGCTTATTTTACATTGTTTGCAAACAACATTGACTGGTGCTTACTATCTGTTAGAAAATATTGATACAGCAGCTGGACCAAGTTCATTCTGACAAGTTTAATCTTGTAGTGTGGCCAACTCATGGAATTAATGTATTAATTAACAATTATGTGTACAGTGTCAGAGAATGTTTCATGCGTATAAAATTTTTATATGAACTCATTTAACTTAATAACAAAGAATTTTCAAACTTGAAAATGCAGTGTTTACACATGTCATACCTATGGTAGGCATACATAAGTAATCATTAGTTTTCAGGAAACTAAAGTAAAAATAAAAGCAGTGTACTGAGTGGTGAACCCTGTGTCTTGTATTATGCTGAACCTTCAGCTGACTGTGCAGTAACAGCCCTGATATGCTGCATATCTAACCAGTATCTGTGTTCTCCAGTCCAGTAAAGCCCAGTCCAGTCCATTTGGTATTGGTTCTGGCCACAGCTACCAGACAGACCCGGCCTCCTACAGTCCCCTGTCGTCCCCGGCCACTTCCTCCCCCAGCGGCAATGCCTACTCTGGACTGACAAACCGCAGCACAGCTTTTGGTGAGCCTTTCTCTTCATGTCCTCATTCATTACTGGGGGCTGTATTGTAACGTCCCACCTGTATGGGTTGCAAGACATTCATTTGTTGTGGAAGTCTCTGTGTGTATCCTTGTTCTGCAAACACATGGTCTTGTGAACACAGACACTGAGGACCAACAGGGGATAGAAACATACCTGAGTATAGGTTCAGTTCTGTTGAACATCTTATTAGTTAGGGCTTGGTGACATTAAAATCAATACCACCATATTAATAACAAAACATTTGACTATATACCACAATATACCAAATATCAATACACAATTGCATTTAAAGTAATGAAATAAAGTCCATTGTTATAAATGTCACCAGACACTCCTTTGGTCGTGACTTGGAATAATTTATTTAGACAAGTGAATGAAAAATTATTCCAGCCATATCATTGTAATATCATGATACTGATCTATTACTGAATTATCATTCAACCCTTTTGATAATTCCTATTTACATTTGTATATAAATCAGCAAACCTTGGGCAGGACATGTGGCCGCTCGATAGAGCTACTGTTTTTGAAAGGAGAATGAAGGATAGAGCTGAAATGTGTCTCTACCATGTTGAGAGACACAGGTTAGTCATAGCCTAAATATCGACCAACCTGCCAGCTGATTCCATGGAAAGGCACCATAATGCTCCTTCAGTAAGTTAAACATGTAGCAGCACCAAGGCACTTTCTTGTAAAAGGTTGGCAGGTACTTTTTATGTCAAAAAGATTCACCACAAGTAATTGCATCCCCTGTGTGAGCACCTGCTGAGCTCAGGGAGATCCCGTAACATTAGGGATGAGGGACCAGGTTACAGTCGCCATGTATTCTGTTCAAGAAGGAAAGTCATTCCTTGCTTTCTGGCTTATTTTTGTTCTGGTACAGCCTAATTGCACTGATGGGGAGTCAAAGCTGACAGAGTCAGAGTCAACTGTTCCATCCACCATTAATATACATTATTCTGTATCGCTTTCAAAGCTCTTTTCTCCCCCACACTGTGGGCCGTACTGTGTTATAGCTATGAGTGTGTTAATGAGTGCCATAAATAACAGCAAGTGCTTCTGCACACTTCTTAGGAAAAAGTATTTTTCGAGACATACAAATGAAGTTGTGAGAGTTGTCTGCATTCTGGGGGTATT
Organism: Bovichtus variegatus; assembly: GCA_943593645.1. Taxonomy (NCBI): domain Eukaryota; kingdom Metazoa; phylum Chordata; class Actinopteri; order Perciformes; family Bovichtidae; genus Bovichtus; species Bovichtus variegatus. The sequence continues at coordinate 1,750,897 of CALSCE010010660.1, forward strand.
CTCACAAAATAACAAAATACTGAGCATCATTAAATTCCAATTTAAGCCCTGCCTGCTCATAATAATAATCACAATACTGCAGCAGTGTTTGACAGTGGCTTTAGAACCTATTTGCTGTATTTCCTGTGCTGTTGTGCTGCAAGTCAGCGGCGTTGTGTTCACAACTTCTGATCAGGGAGTTTATTTTTTTTATCTTAACTGCACATGAATGCATGATCCTGGCAAAGGAATACAAGGGGTATACTGAAATGCTAACTGCGTCACAGGAGGCTTTAAATAGTTATTTGATAAATCTGTAATTAAAAAAAATACTTAAATAAATATTTGTGTTGGGCTGCCCATATTATTGCATGTATAAAAATATATATATATATATATATATATATATATATATATATATATAAATATATATATACTGGTTACTTGATTAATTGCTAGATTAAGTAAAATCTAGTTGGAATGTTGATTTACAATCACATTATTTATGGGAATTGGAGTGCTGAATGTGCCAAAAGAAGAAATATATGATTGTTATATACTGTTTACTGTATATGTATATAATAAATTCAAGTGACATGTACTCAAGTGACAGCACCTCGGTATCTCGGTTTTGGGATTGGAGGCAATATATTACAGAAAGCCTCTGTTACAAACTGACGCTGTGGAAGTTTAAAGACGACGTTCAGGTAAGACAGGTCTAACAAAAAGATGCAAGGACTTCGTCGTGTTGGAGTGTCGGCTCGTACTCGTACTAGGGACTGCAAGTCAGGATATCTTTGACTCTGATGCTTTGATTTTGACAATTTTATCCACAGATTAAAAACATTTTGTCTCTCACAAGTTTGTGGAAGTGCATCACTAAATTGTCACAAAAAAACTGCAAATTAAAAAATGGAATCATTTGATAATATAATCAATTACAATTACTCTGAAAATGCCTTATAAATACACAATGTACACATGCACCTTTACTTCACACAAACTTCACTTTTTTAGGCCAAATGAACCGATTAGTTACCGTAAAATAAACAGCAGACTCATCAATAATGAAAATAATTTCTGCAACTATCATTGAAAATGAAAGTTGTAGACCTAGTCGAGATATTTCACTCTAAATCAAAGCGGTGGAGTTTCCTGAAGCCACACTGCTATCGGCTGTCGATGTTGGGATGGGAATGTTTGAGTGTGTGTTCAGAAGGCTCCTCAGCCAGCTGCTCATGACTCCTGCTGTTTGTTGTCCACATTTCTGTAGGAATGAAGCATGTCCAGCATGCAACAGCTGCTTGATAGCCTTTTAATGGATACACACATTAGCCACATTGATCGTCTCTCTCATGGCTGCCGCATTTATTTATTCTTTATTTCCTCTCAGGCTGATTTTGTGAGTTTGATTTTTACACTCTATCCATTTCACACATTCTTTTGTTGTCTCTCTCTCTTTCTCTTCGCTGTCTGCCCATTTGGGGGATAACGTCAATTGCACCCAGTGCCATTCATTTGCTCTATTGTTGTATGTGTTCATCAGTATTCACTTATGATAAGTTCTGTTTTTTCCTTATCTTGTATGCTTTCCACTTCATGTATACACAACCTGCCTCCTATGTGTTTGGTTAATTACTATTTTTTATGTGTGCTCTCTTTCCTCTCTCCATTAGCGGCTCAGCCTCTTTCTTGTAACTGCGTGGAGATGGGATGAGCATTTTGTTTATTATTGTGAAACAGCAAGAATATTCTCTGCAGGAGGAGGCAGACAGCTTATCAGTCTGCTTTGCTTTCATGTACTCGCTAAACTCTCAAAACAGCCTCACAGGGAGAGGGTGTGTGTATATGTGTGCATGTCTGTATATTCATATCTCATGTTGGAGTGTGTATCTGCTGCTTAGAATGTTCTGTCAAGCTATGTATTTGTTGCTATATAAGTGAGAGAGAGTTACAAGAAGAAGGTCATAAAGCTCATACTGTGACTATTATGGACTTTGAATTTCAGCTACCATAACTTTTCAAATAGTGGTTGAGTATTTATTTACTTTAACGGCAGAGAGAACCAGTTCTTTCTATGACACATGCTTATATTAGACCTTTATACCTAATGTTCAGTGTTTATTAGAATAATGATCACATTTTAGTAAGAAGCCTCACTGATTTCTGACCTGATCCTGTTTTAACTTGCTGATGAGACAACATTTCCTCCACTAATGCCCTCATCAAGATTTTGGCCTTGATCTGGATCTGCGTCCTTTAGGATTAAGTATGTGCCCGTCTGATACGTAGGTTATATGTTTTCAGCTCTTTGTTTGTCTGTCGGTCTGTCAGCAGGATTACAGGAAAGCTACTCGCCCAATTTTCATGAGACTTGGTGGAAGGGTGTAGCCTGAGCCAAAGAAGAGTGGATCCGAATCATGGGGCTGATACACGCATCAGTTTTCACTTTTGTTAACATTACTAGATAGGGCATTTGTGCTGCATTCATGTGGCGGGAATAATCGGAAAACGAGTTCCCAACTGGGAAAATTCACATGAACGTCCCCTCAAGTCAGAACAACAACAACTCTGAAACAGATATCAACGTGTTGTTTACGCTCTGACCAATAAAATACAACACATCTTCTCAGTAGCGTCCACTCTGTTTCCACATTGCAACCTAAAGCCATGAACACACCGAAGTTGGAAGAATGACTTTCACAACTCAAGAATTGGGACCATCTGAGGAGCATGTGAATGCACCATTAGCCTTGGCGGAGGTCAACGCTCTTCATCTGCCATTCTAGTATATACATAGCAGCAGAAGGAGAACAGTGTTTATTTATTTCCAAATGCTGATGGTCCTTATTTAAAAAATATTAAGTTGATCAGCTTAAGTTGTTGATATGATATAGATGAAATGTGAAGTGGGAAAATGCAATTCTTTAAATTGACTTGACATAATTAGCTAAAAAGAAGACGTGAAACTCTGTTGGAAGCACTGAGCTCGCTCTGATTGTGTAGTGGTCTTACAGTTAAGTAGAGTGTCTTGTCTTCAGTGTTCATGCAAGCGCAGTGCTGACGTGACGTTTGCGTTCTACACAATTGTCGTTTGTGTTCATTCAATACAACATCCCAGTAGTGGTCGCTGCACACACACTTGCGGGAGATCTGCACTCTACTGGGTGCATTTTTCTAATTCTACTTTGAATATTTACTCTGTCAAACTCATGCATGACTGTAACCCTGTGTGTGATTCCAGATGTGTCGGGGGAGAGCAGTCAGGGTGGAGCCCAGTTCCAGGGACGTCCCAGTGAGGTCTGGTCCCAGTGGCAGAACCAGCATCACTCCCAGCAGGCCGGGGAACAGCACACACACCCCAACCCCAGCCAGACAGAAGTTTTCCAGGTAACACACACACTCCAGTCTACCAGCTGCTGACCGCTGTACACAGATATGTGATATGTCGTTACATCTCCTGTTTCTCTGCAGGACATGTTACCCATGGCTGGAGATCCTACCCAGGGAACAGCCAACTACAACATTGAGGACTTCGCTGACCTCGGCATGTTCCCACCCTTCTCTGAGTAATAGCCCCTTTCTCCATCACTCTCCCTCTCAGAACTGGACTGATGTTTGCATTCATCCGTCATGTTGTCTCATTTTTCTATATTGCTGGACCAACAAAACACAGCTGATGTGCAGCACAGTGAATGTCTGGGCTGCGTGCACTTTTCATTTGCAAACATACAAACACACAGTTCACTTATGTTTGAGTTCCAAGGCCTTCGGTATGTATCTGTGAACATACACATACCTCATCTTTGCAAAGGGGAAGCTCTTCGAACAAATGGTGCAGTTTGTGACATTCAGATCACAGAAGCTGTTGATCTCCCTGCAGTCAGCATCAGCAGGACCAGAGGAGGTCAGTCAAGTGAATGAAGCTATATTTGTCAGAGACTAGTATCAGTATTATTATCCAAGATTTGACTTCCTCTCTTTCAGATTTGACAAAGCAAAACTTTCCACCAAAAATGTCCACATGGCGTCATTTTTGTCGGTGGTTCAAGTCTGCAAAGCATCCACGCAGACGACCAAAATTTGTGACTGTTCCAATTGCACATATGCTACACCCAATGATGTACAGAACTGCATGCGTCTCCACTGCTGTCGGCGTCCACATCGGTTTTGGAGTATATCATGTTTTCAGGATTGAATAATAACAAAAAGCTAAAAAAAACATTTACTTATAAGTCATTCTTCTCTCAACAACAAAGGGATACGATGTGTCATGCAGATACTCCACTGCTGCATAGCATTAACAATCATTGCAGTCCATGTCCACTTTAGCTAATGTTGTTGGACAACTGAAACATGCTGCAGGAAATTTGACCTAAATATCATTATTTTGATCTAACAGGACATCAGTCTTAGTGATGGTGTGGATGTAGAGCTGACCGTGTTCTACTGCACAGCATCTTCACATTTCATTTCACTGTAAAAAGAACAAATCACACCTGGGTAATTCATTTGCACGACTACAGAAAGGTTGCACAAAGCAGGTTCTTCTTCAACTGGGATTGGGACTGAAGACAAAAATATTGCCTACTCATTGGCACATTGAAAATAGCTTTTTTTAAAGAAGAGGTTGAGAGAATAAGTACTGCACCTCTACACATTTTACACCAAGCTAAGAGTGAGTGAGCAGCAACAGTTAGTGTAAATATGTGCGCATTGCCAGTCCCTTTACTTCTCAGCATGATTATATTGTAGTGGTGAGCTCACAGGTTAATATACAACACACACTGGGTCATACATCGGACCTGCTGGTGTCACCAGTCAGACTGATGTATGATCACATGCATAATGTGACACAGAGGTTGCTTTAGTGTTATTGAGTGATATTATTAGTGCCAAAATTGTGGATAGAGCAAGTCTGGTTTATGTTCAATCAAAGTTCACATAAATAATTGTATCAGCTTTTTGAGTGTGCATGTGCACATCATTTCACAATGACAGAAAACATAGAACAAAGTTGACAATATAGTACATTATGGCATTATTAGTCAGCTGAAAACTGTATGCACAGTTCTGCTTTTTTAACCTGAACTTATGCGTCTGGCCCCTGCTGTCAGTCCGGACAGGCTGTCACTTACTCAGCACAGTAAAACAATAAGACCTACCAATGAATCAGTAGTTAAGCAGTCACCTCCTCTGGTAATACCTGCAGTGATTGTAGAGAGCATATATCGACAGCAGTATTGATGTACATGCCAGTCCTGACACCACATGTCCCCACATACACGCAGTAAGATGTCTGTGAGTGTCGAAGATGTTCACCTCCGTCTGCCTGGTTCAGCCTCTTGTGCACCATCGCTACCAAACAGCCGAGGCGGAGATGTTCGTCTCCACCTGCTGCTGTCCTCACTCTCCATTAACCTTATTGTGTAAACTATATGTAGTGATGTCCAGAACTCTAGAGAAAACCTTTATGCGACTATAGAAGGATTATGTGTATAAATGAAAATCTACATTGAAAAACAAAAATAAAAGACTCATTGCAGGCAGTTGCTAAGCTAAGGCTTAAAGTGCACTTCATGAAGCTAACTGCTAATCTCACCAGCCTGCTTTAAAAGGGAAAAACCGCCATACCGTCCAAGCAAAGCGCAGTATTTACTAGTGTATTTGGTGTTCTTCAGCTCTGGCTACTTGACTTTATTACTTTATAATCTTTTCAACTATTAAGAGACTTAATGATACTTTCTAGCAGGGGAGCTTTTACATGATAGATTGTATGATGTCTCTGACAGACGGATGGAGAACCTTGAACAGACATCAGAGTCCTTTTGCTAAAGATCTCAAATTGATGTTTTTTTTGTAAATAATGTGATTTTTATGTCGACTCGTGTTACTTTCACACAGTACATGTTTTTTGTGTAGGTTTTAATGATATTGTGTGCAATGTGAGTATATATTTAACTATTGGTATTTAGTTAGTCTGTTAATTGTACATTGAGTTCTAGACCTGTATAAATTGTGTAAATGTGACCCATTATTTTTGTGTAACAAATTGTGCTTGTGACAATAAATTCTTATTGGTTACATGGCTTCCATTCAAAGTTTTAATTTTCCATAATTTAGGCATGCTTCACCTTCAGAAGTTCCTCAGAAACTGGTCTGCTATCCACCTCCCGCACCAGGCTCTGAACTTTTGGTAACAGAGCCTTCAGAGATCCAGAGCCCCCACCCTCTGGATCTCTCTCCCTGCTCATATCAGAAATAATTCATCCCTGGACTCCTTCAAAACTAACCTTAAGCACCACCTGTTTACCAAGGCCTATGACCTCAACTAATCTCTTCCCACCCCAATGTGTGTTGTCCTCTTTGTAAAGCGTCCTTGGGTTTCTAGAAAGGCGCTATATAAATCTAATTTATTATCATTATTATTATTCAGATCTGGGTTTTTGCGAGCGGACGTGAATTTGCAGATTACAATTTTACCAACAAAATATGTATATGATCATCTTCTATAATGTGGTGCTGTGTTACTGATTGAACTAACACAATGAAATGTAGTTAAAATTAGCTCCACTTTTACCAACTACAATGGTAAAATTCTTCCTCCACATTAATGAATCTGTGGTAATAATATACGCTGGCGTAGCATTCACAGGAGCCTTTTTCTGTATTATGAGTTCATTCAGAAGTACATTTTACTGATAATACTTAGTGTACTTTTATGTAGAGGGAAAGCATAAGATTTTAAAGGTACACATCAAAGTGTTTTGGGTACTACTTTAGTACTACTGCATATATAGTAACTTGTAATGTATTATGTATTGTCAAACTGTGGTATTGCTTTTACTAAAACCTGAAATAACCGATTATTTTGCATCCTTCAGGCAGTAGAAACATTGTGAACACAACAAATACATATCTTGCTATTTTAAGTACACATCCAGCAGTTACAGAGAAACATTATTATACATTTGTAGTCATGTGTCTGACCACAGGATGAATGCAAGTCCAATATTCACTCTCTTTGATATTACTCCTGAGTAAATATCTGCTCTTTTTAGCTCTTCAGCTGCTAAATGCTCCATCAGATAGTCTCTAACATCTAAGTCTCTAACTCGGTGCTGAGCAGGTTGTGTACGGTGGGTTTTAGTGATGTCATGCTGCATCATCATTGCTACATGTCTCCATGTAGGGAAATCATATTGTAGTGATTCACAGCATCTTCTTTACTGAGCCTACAGGTCTCATGAAGAAATAAGAGAGTGTGTCTTGTACTCTAATATCACTGTAGTGCTGGCTCCTGCTCAGTGACCCGGTCAAACTGTCTGATCAGTACTCAGTAATCACAAGTTGTGAGGTCACATGGTGCACCCAAACGCAGGATACTGATACAGAGGTAGCTGTAGGTGAGGAGGAGTTATTGTTGGACTACAGGGAGTGGAGGTGGAGCGGAGAGAAGATGATGGCTGGGCTGGCTGAGGCAGACGGGCGAGGAATGGGAGGACGAGGATGAGTGGTGGAGGCAGGCTGAAGTGGCTCCAGGGGAGCAGGGAGGAGATGATCCACAGTTGCTGAGACAATAATCTGGCCAAGAGTGGGAGAAGAGCCGGGGTTGATGTACTGGAGGGGCGATGAGCTGGCCGGTGTGTTGGTAGAGCAAGGAGCCAGGATCCAGGAGCCAGGGAGAGAGGAAGCACACACAGACACAGAGAGACAGACAGAGAAGCACAGGCGACACAGGGAGGTGGGGAACATAAGGAAACACAAGGCACACCTTGGAGAAACTAAGATGGGGGGCTGTGTATTCTAATGATGAGCCTGCATGTGACATTGGGAAGGGGAGCCAAATCTGATTGGCTTGTTAAATCATACGTTTTCTGACTGAGGCAGCCCACAAAAACGGACAGGGTTGTCTTATTTCACAGTTTGTGGGTTAGTACTCTAGATATCTAAATGTACGTGCACAAGCACTGAAAAGGTGAGTTTTTTAACTTTACCTACTATACCCTTATAACGGAACTTAAGCACTTGTGAAGTGATGCTTGTCCCGTCATATTTACGTGTAGCGATAACAATTCCACATAGGATGCACTTCTTCACACCTTCTCCTCTGGAATCCTCCTCTATCCTCGACACTTCCAAGCGAATTTAAGGAATTTGGACATCCTTCAAGATGGCGGGTTTCCATCGATTTCCAGTTCATGTGACTGAGGATAGAGTCCAGTAGGGATAGTGGGATGAACCCCTGCTCGAATTCTCTGAATGCAAAGGAAAGGTGCTTCAATGCTCCCTTTCTCATCTCCTTTAGCATAGGGTACACTGGGTTTTTTTCACTATGCTAAAGTGTCTCTTCACTTACCTAACTCGTGTTTCCTTCCAGGAGGAAAATCCTCTGTGATGGCGGGAGGGGAACAATTTCTGGGTCTCGAGAGGACGCAAGAAGACATGAGTTAGCATAATGAAAAGAAACCGACTATCCTTTGCTAAAGGAATGGAGATAATGGCGTCCAACAATTCCTTGCGGCAGCAACATTTAAAGCAAAGCAGGTCAATAATTATTAATAAGTTATTATTACGCAGCTTAGTAACAACAAGTAAAGCATGAATTTGGCATCACTTGCAATCGCTATCTGCCCCGTCTCCAGGTCCGATTCACAAAAGATATTGTGTTAATGATATTACAGCGCAAACATGCCAATAAAGTTTTGCAGCCGAGTGATAATTAATAAATTAGTTAACTAGTTTATATAATAACTTTATATCTCTTTCATTTTTTTTCTCTTATGGATTTTCAAAAGTGACATGTAGGGGAGCTTTCTTCATTTATTTTTCAAGACACAACTGTCAATGCATCCCGTCACTGCATCCAAGAATAAACAAGTTTGATGGAGTAATACAATGCTCGCCTGGCGACAACCACTGCTGCCATGATCACTGGGAGGTCTGACCGTGAGACACAACGCACTTCAGTTACCATGACATTCACTCGACTGTACCTCGGCCTTACTGCCTGAGTTTTTGGATTGTCTTTTACCTCGGCCTGCTGGCTGTTTGTGTTTCTGCCTTGTCTACTGTATGCTTAACTTTTTTTGTTACTCACTCAAAAGACTTGTAAATCCTCTCCTGGGTGCCTGACACATACTGTACAAGGAATTGTAGTCTATTCCTTCCAGTAGCTCTAAATGTACTTACACACAGAGACCAAGTGTACAGCAACAATCTGACAACAAAGTTAAAGGGGCCCCCTGGCCCCCACAGGCCTGTTCGGTAATCATTACTGTATATACTGTCCATGGTTATTGTACAACACATAAAAACATGAAAAATGGCTCTGGACAACATACAACTCTGACTGGTAACTTGGTTTTCACCTAAACAGCATCAGTGATGTTCTACAAACAGCTCAGATACTTTAAAAGTCCTGTAGCATTGTATCGTCCCACTCAGCCTATATCAGCTCCACATAAGCTGTGAAAACTTTTCTAAAGCCTGTCAAGTATGTGTGGAATGCCAAAGCTCAGATCTGTTCTTCTCATAAACACAAACTGGCAGCTCCTGGCATCTCTCCTGCTTGGCACTTTCACACCTTTCTTCAGTCTCAGCTCTTGAACAAACTGGTGGGTAATCTGAAAAGAAATAGTTTCCCACATTCCTTCCTGACATGACATGCACTCCGATTAGCCTCTTAAATTCCCCTCTGACTTTTGCAAAGCTCTGCAGCATTTGTGATGGACTGCCACGGAAGGGAGGAGAGGAACATTTCATTCTCAGGATGTCTTCATTCTGCATCTACATGCTGCCGTCGTCTGGCTCCTCTCCACATCTCTTGCCTGATCGTCATTAGCTGATGGTGTTTATTTGAAAAGTCCCAACTCAAGTGTTGTAAATAGCATTTGAATGGCATCTGGTCTCTTTACAGCGCCCCGCCTCAGGCCCCGAAACCATCTCAGACACGCACTGCTGTGCTGTGTGTCGGAGTGTGTGTGTGTGAGATAGTGTTCAATTTGCATAAGCTACTGAGATGTTATGCAGTAAGTGTGTGTGTGTGTGTGTGTGTGTGTGTGTGTGTGTGTGTGTGTGTGCATTGTGGTTGGTAGAGCATAGCTCCATGCTTGTCTGCAGTCAGTGTGTCTCCATGCTGACAGGTCTATCTTCAATCATGCTGCTGTGAATCTCCTCCAAACAGAGTAACAACAGTATTCAAACCACAGAGAGAAAAAAAACCCACTGTGCCCATCAAAACTGCTGCCAGTTTACCTGCAGATACACACTAAACACAACTTCATTATTTTCCACCCAGCTCCATCTTCCCTTCATATTCCCATCATGTCTGGGCAGCGCTCCATGTGCTGTGCACAGTGTGCATATGGGACTGGATATGAAAGCTGAGTGTAATCTCTCTGACCACAGGGCCTCTGGAGAACAAGCGCCGGATTTATAAAGGTTGTGTACGCACAAAACAAGGTGTACGCCACTTTGTTCTTTAATTATTGAACAATCCTTGCATGCTGTGAAATGTATTCTCAGAAATAATAAGGTTAACAGTAGGACAAATTAGGTTTACACTTTATATGCCGTTTCCGATGCCTCAGTCTAACAGATACAAGTGCAGACAGCAGTTTCATACATTCGTATCATATTGCATTTCATAATGTGTTTATTTTTATGGCTTTTAGTTTGTTTTATCTCTGTATTTTAAACGCGTTTTGTTTTTATTGGAAAGCATTTTGTAACTGTATTTTGAAAGGTGCTCCACCTAAAGTTTATTATTATTATTATTATTATTATTATATTCATATTATTATTATTATTATTAGAACACTGCTAGGCCTCAGGCGAGTGTCACCATTAAGTCGGGGTTCTTAAGGCGTAAGTCTGGTTTAAAAAAAACATTATAATAATAATAATAAAAACTATTAATATTCATAAAATCATAAATAGGAGTTGATAATAAGTGGCACTACAATGAAGTAGGTGCATTAGCTCAAAACGACGTTAGCATGGCTATCAGAAGGAATTAATAATTATCAATAATTATTAATTATATTAATTACTGTGACTTAATATACACCAAGTCACCTCTAGGGGCACCACCTCCTCATCAGAAGCTCCGAATCAAAGGAACATGATAACTAGTTAATGTCGTCTCATAAAATAGTCTCATAAGATATAGACAATGAATTAGGAAATATGATTAATAATTAATAACTAAAAATCAATATCAATATCTAGTAAATGTTGAAGGATTTCAGAATTATTTGATAGTAGAGGTTGGCAATACTCACTGTTGTACAACATTAAACAAACCAGCATGTATATTCCAAAAAGCATTTATTAATAAATTAATAAATTAATGTCAAAACACACAATAGCTAATACTAAACAATCAAAAGGGAATATATATATATATACAAATGTGTGTGTGGCGAAGAGGGAGAGACAGAGAGACAGAGAGCGAGAGAGACAGAGAGAGAGACAGAGAGACAGACAGACAGACAGACAGACAGACAGACAGACAGACAGACAGACAGACAGACAGACAGACAGAGACAGAGAGAGAGAGAGATTTTTTATTTGGGGTGAACCGTCCCTTTAAAAATCATAATCTCCGTACAATTTGAATGTATAGAGATAAGAAGGGTTGAAAAACACCCAGCAGTTAGTACACATGATGTCTGAGTCCCTCACAGTAGACCCTTATTGGTGCTTGCTGAAAAAAACAAAAATCCTCCTCTCATTGTCAGTGTCTGACACAGAAGAGAGGTGGAACTGCTTGTCTTCCCGGCACGGTGAGTCAAGTATAGTTCTCTCTTCCCCTGCTGTTGATCAGAAACATTGTCATTGGTGTGTGTGACTGCTGTGAACAAATACAGCCAGTAATCCTTGCTCTATTGTGATCAAAAAGGTGCTGATACAGGGGGGTTTTAGCAATAAAAGCTCATTTACTCTCACATTGTCGTAGACTGAGACTGAATATCATCAAGTTTGAGAGTGTGGAGCTGGGAGACACCAGGCTTTCCAATTTCTGACATGATGATGGAGGTAAATGACGCCTTAAAGGACAAAACCAGCGTGTTTTCTTTTTTTAGCTCTAAAAACCATGTAGTGTATATGACACTTAATGCTAAGCATTTTATAAAACCACAGGTGTTTAGATATATATATATATACATATATATATATATATGACGAGCGTTGTTCTGCGTACGACGAGCGTTGTTCTGCGTACGAGTGTTGCTAGAGTTTTGACCTCTTCAGACTTTTTCCCTTCTCCATGCACCTTGGAGGCAGGTGAAGACAGGGGAGGGACTTTTGTTTGTACTGTATTTACTCGGGACTATTTCTTAAGTAGACATTTTTTCCAGTAAAAACTGTTTGCAGCTTGGTTGTGATGTGATGGATTGTTAGTTCATTTGAAAATATGTATTGAGGACATTCAAAGTGCAGGACTTTGACACGAGAGACCAGACACCAAATTTATAAAACTGTGCGTAGGATTCACGTCAAAGCTTGCATAGGGACAAAACACAGAAAGTACTTATGCACAAAAATACAGTGCGCATGCATGTCCTAATCCGGTTTCCCCTTATAAATCACAGTCAACTCGAAATGTGGTGCATTTTTGCAAGCTTCATGTAACGTACACGGTTGCCTATAAATAGTCAGTGAAACGTCCTTATTAATATTAATTTATACTGACTGTATCAAGATGATCATTGCAAATGCTGACAGAACAGCTAAAAAAGAAGCTCATTCCCCCAAAATATTTATGAGAAAATATATTCCTGGTAGGAATTATCAGGGAATCCCTCCTGAGTGGAGTAATGGTAGGGGCCACAGATGTGCAAGACACACCGTTTGACTCAGATAATGTAATTTCTGGAAATGGAGGATTTTGAATCCTCTTTGTATCGTCACAATATAGACTCTGCATTTAACTCATCCTAGTATTAGGAGCAGTGGGCAGCTACTATACAGCGTCCGGGGAGCAGAGTGAGGGTCCGGTGCGTTGCTCAGGGACACCTCTGCAGTGCCCAGGAGGCAGTACTGTACTTGATAAATGGTAAATAGACTGCATTTATATAGCGCTTTCCCAATCTTTGCATTCACTCAAAACACTTTACAACATGTCAGCATTCACCCATTCATACAGAGTCAGAGGCTACTGTACAAGATGCCACCTGCTCATCAGTGATAACCATCCAAATAACCAATTGCAATTTGGGATTCAGTATCTTGCCCAAGGACAGTTTGACATGCTGACTGCAGAGGCCGAGGATTGAACCACCAACCTTCCGACTAATGGATGACCACTTCACCTTCTGAGCCACAGCCACACTTGGTCTATTTGGGGACTTGAACCCTCTGGTTCCCAAGCCTACTGCCGCCCCCCTTCTTTGTGGAGAAGAAGGACAAGACAATACGACCCTGCATTGATTATCGCGGTTTGAATAAAATCATGATAAAAAAACAGTACCCCCTCCCACTCACATATTCGGCATTTGAACTGTTAAAGGGGGCCAAGATATTAACCAAGCTGGACTTGCGCAATGCGTATAATTTGGTGTAGATAAGGGAGGGGGACGAATGGAAGACAGCGTTCAATACCACCAGTGGTCACTACGAGTATCTGGTCATTCCATTTGGAAAACGCCCCGGCTGTTTTCCAGGCCCTGGTTAATAACGTTCTTCGGGACATGCTTAACCGTTTTGTCATTGTGTACCTGGACGACATCCTCATCTTTTCACCCACTGAGGAGACTCATGTTCAACACGTAAGCCAAGTACTACAGAAGCTACTTGACAACCTGCTATTCGTGAAAGCAGAAAAATGTGAATTTCACGTCAAGACTATCTTTCTTGGGCTTCATCATCTTGGAAGACAATATCCAGATGGATGAGGAAAATGTCAGTGCGGTCACCCAGTGGCCAACCCCCACTAGTCGGAAACTGGTCATCCAGAGGTTTCTGGGGTTCGCAAACTTTTATCGCAGGTTCATTAGGAACTACAGCACAATCGCCATACCCCTACATGCCCTAACATCCCCAGCTGCCCGTTTCTGTTTGAGCGAGGGGGCTGAGAGCGTTTCAACAGCTCAAGAGAAGTTTCGCCTCCGCTCCCATCCTAATCCTACCAGACCCTCAGCGACAGTTCCTGGTAGAAGTCGATGCGTCAGACATAGGATTAGGGGCGGTCCTGTCTCAACGTTACAGCTTGGACAACAAACTGCACCCGTGTGCATCCCTATCCAAGAAACTGTCACCAGCAGAGAGAAACTATGATGTCGGTAACAGAACTACTCGCCATCAAGGTGGCACTGGAGGAGTGGCGTCACTGGCTAGAAGCAGCCGAACAGCCATTCCTGGTCCTAACCGATCATAAGAACCTTCAATACATCCAGTCGGCTAAGAGACTGAATTGCCGACAGGCCCGGTGGGCCTTGTTTTTTACCCAGTTTAACTTTACCCTGACCTATCGACCAGGGTCAAAGAACATTAAGGGTGACGCCTTATCTCGCCTTTTTGACCCTGACCCGATCCCCATCCCCAGACTTCCGTCTTTCGTACTGCCTCCTTCTGATAGGATAGGTGATAGGAGCAGTTACCTGGGGAATTGAGGAGGATGTAAGATAGGCCAATAGCGAGATCCAAGTTCCTGAGGGAATTACAAATAACCGCTTGTTTGTTCCGGAGCATTTGAGTTCACAGGTGATTCACTGGGCCCACACATCCCTGGTTTCCTGCCATCCCGGAACTTCAAGGACATTATTCGTCATCCGGCAACGCTTCTGGTGGCCATCCATGGAGAGGATGGTTAGGGAGTACGTGGCAGCCTGTCCAGTATGCGGACGCGATAGTCATCCCGTCAACCACCGTTAGGTCTACTACCTTCATTGCAAGTACTAGATCGCCCTTGGGCTGAGATTTCGATGGACTTCATCACCGGTCTGCCCATGTCGGAGGGCCAATCCACCATCCTGACGGTGGTTGACAAGTTTAGTAAGATGGTACATTTTATTTCTTTGCCCAAGTTTCTATTAGCTAAGGAGACAGAAGAAGTACTTCTCACACAAGTATTCCGAATACATGGTTTCCCGAAGGATGTGGTAGCCGATCGAGGTCCCCAGTTCTTGTCCCATTTCTGGAAGGAGTTTGTGAGCTGTTGGGGGCCAAGGTCAGCCTGGCTTCGTGTTACCATCCCCAGTCGAATGGTCAGTCTGAGAGGATGAACCAGGAGCTGGAGACATGCCTAAGGTGTCTCATCTCCTAGAACCCTACGACCTGGAATAGGCATCTGATATGGGTAGAGTATGCCCACAATACTCTACCTGTCTCCTCTTCTGGTTTGTCTCCTTTCCAGTGTGCGTCTGGTTACCAACCACTGCTGTTCCCGGACCAAGAGGCGTAATCCAGTGTGCCCTCAGCCCAGACTTTGGTTCGCCGATGTCACCGGATGTGGAGTCGGGCCAGGCAGGCTCTCCTCCACAGCTCCGCCAACTATAAAAGGACGGCCGATAAGAGGAGAGTCCCAGCACCTGCGTATGTTCCAGGACAGAGGGTGTGGTTGTCTACAAAGGACCTTCCACTGCGGGTGGAGTCACGTAAGTTGGCAGTGAGACTGCAAGTGCCCCGGTCCATGAAGGTGCACCCCACCTTCCACATCTCCCGGGTGAAACCTGTGCGAGAGAGCCAGTTGGTTCCCGCAACCAAACCCCCACCTCCCCCACGGTTCTTCAAGTGGGGGGGACACAGTCAAGCGTCTGCTGGCGGTCACGCAAGACACCAGCATCTGGTGGACTGGGAGATGTACGTATGGTGCAGAGGAAAGACAGTGGGTGGCGACTAAGAACATTGTGGACCATACCCTGATCCGGGAGTTCCATCGCCAGCATCCTGAGCTGCCTGGGACGTCAGTTGTACTATCAGGTCCCGCCCCGTTTGCTAGATTTTTTATGTTGTGTTTGTAGTTCCTGTTTTATTGTGTTAACTACATGTTCCCTCTCGTGTCTGTTGTTCCTACTTCCGGTCCCCAGCTGTCTCCAATCTGTTCGTTAGCGTCTCCCCCTGTGTCTCGTTATCCCCTCCCACTTCCTGGTGTATATAGTCTGTGTGTTGTTTGTCCCTTGTTGCCAGTTCATCTTTGTTCATTCATGTCGAGAGTTCAAGCGTTGTTCCCGTCTTCCCATTTCCCGACTTCCCGTTTCCCTTCTTCCTCGATCCTGTCTCCGTGACCTGACTCCGTCTTTGCCTGATCACTACCTGTTTTGCTGCTACGCTGAGGACCTACTCGTGCATCGACCCTGTTTCTGTGACTCGACTCTGTCCTTGGATTTTCCCTGCATTTTCTGTATGTCCCGCTGTTTACCAATGTATCGACTTTACCACCAAGATCCAGTAAAGTATATTTTCATCATCATCTTTCTGTCTCAGTCTGTGTAATTTTTATCAACTAAATAAAAGCAAACATCCTATCTTTTTTCCCATGGGCTTGTGTAACCACTTCCTTTGTGTTCAGTGTTTATGGTTCTGGCATCAAAATCCGCATTTTAAAACAAAGCATCCAATTGTTAGTATATGTTAGCTTACACATAAATCAATGTACATTAATGGCAAATCAAAAAACACAACAAATTGCAAAACACAACAGCATTTGGTGAGGCTCAAACGGTATTGGTCTGTGCGAACAATACAGCCATCAATATCATCAATACAACCCGGATTGATGATTCTCTGCTTGACTCAAATCTGTATTACTGTTTACCTGGTCGACCCATGTATGCTTTTTACAGTTTGTTTTTTTTCCAATTGCTAACACACTAAAATGAAACATGAAGCACAATTACTGAAACTGACACTCAAGGAGCAAAACCCCAGGCCAGGTCTGCAAAGCACATTCTCAGCCTCACATTCTTCTGCGCACAGTGTTTTGCATAACACTAAACACACTTATCTACATTAGACAGAGAAATCTAACCTGATGTCACTTGTTTGCCATTTCAAGGCACACTTAAAGAGTACAGTGTAGATCTGCAGTTTATGAAAAGTGAAAATGCTTTGGCACTATATGAATAAAAATGGACTTGACTTGCTTTTCAAAATATGTTCCTATGAACAGACTGACACTTTGCTGCTTACAGCAATTGTAAACTCACCAATCAGGCGTAGGCACTATAGAAAAGGCAAGATGTGAGTGAGCTTGTTTTTTTTTGTCTCCATAAATGTATTTCCTGTTGTTTATGTACTATATTCTATTCAGGGTATGTTCTGTTCTGATTTCCAGTGCAAAATTCAACCAGAATTTGTACGGAAATATTGATTAATTTAAATTAATTTTACAATGAAGAGAGAAATCTATTTTCCTCAGTGTGCAGTACTGGTCTTGTGTTGTTTGGTCTATCGGAAAAACCCAGACTTTATAATTAGAAAAGTAGAAATGTTAGAAGTGTTTTAGATTGAGCAGAGCAGGGTGTAACTTGTGTGTGTCCTATGAATCATGTGTGTGCCATGCAGTGACAAAATTGCGTTTTTATTCATTATTTTATAGTTTTAAACGAAGTGTTTCATTTTGCAAAAGATCTGAGGTGTTCTGCTACTTGTGTGTGTGTTTTTGTGAATTGTGTGTAGTGTTTTGAAAAAATTAGCTGTTGCTTAAGCAATTGTAAAAAAACATTCTTTACTGTATACAGTACATATTGTTTCTTCCACACATACATTATATTTGTTCATGCATACATTCTCTTCTGGTTGGAGAGTGACATTGTGATTTGCACGGCTGTTCATCCATAACTTATTTTCACTCATAAGGACATGTTGCAGTAGTATGTGGCAATCTTAGCAAAATTATCTATATTCTGCTAATGTTAGGTATATTCAGCTTTTTTTCTTTCTTACTGCTCATTTGAATTGCACAATAATTCTCGAGAGTCACAACTGCTGTGTCTGAGTGAGGAACCATAGTTCAAATGTCACCATGTTAAAATATTGTGTTTGATTGTTAGATCAAGTATGTGGCTCCAAAGTGACCGCTCAGGCAGATATTTGATATGGTGAATGTTTCTCTTGACTTCAGCCTTTATTTGATCAGTTGGTCTCAGGGAGATCATGATCTGTGGTTCTGGACAGAGTCGAGAAAAAAAAACATCCATAAGCATAACAAAGGAAACACACAGAACAGTTGAGTCTGATTATAGGAAGCAATAACACATACCATGAGCTACATGTTGGCGTTAAAGGCTTCTGGCTGTTTCCCAACAAAGAGATAGCGTGCTAAGGTCTTAATTCACACTTTTTCATGAGCATTACTTAGCTGTTGGTTTTCAACACATTTTTCCTTTGCATTTATTTCATTTGACAATCCTACAGCATGTATTGAAATGGAACATGTGCCTTTGTTTGCACTCACCCTGTGTGAGGAATGTAAATGAATCATAAATGAGAAGCTTAAACAAATTGTTTTTGAAATCCTCAGCAGTCTCAATCAGTACCTGTTCATTTGTGGCCGCTTCCCAACTTCCTACCCCCCCTACTTCTGGTGCTCTTGCTCGGACCACAACCCATCTTCAAACTCGGCCTTGGTTGTTTCCCCGATTACTAGGAATCTGGGTGTGACACTGGACGACCAACAACCCACTCCTGCAGACACACTCTTTACAACCTCAAGAGGATACTGGTTGGCTTATTTAAAGCTAATGGTTGAATTGTTATTCTATTGTTTATGTTTGTTGCACTGACTTTGGTTTGGCTTATTTGAAGCTATTGTTCTACACTTGTATGATTTCACCTATTTGAAGCTTATGTACTTGCAAGATTCTCACTGTTTTGAGTCGTATCCTCATGATTGTTTGCACTTATTGTAAGTCGCTTTGGACAAAAGCGTCAACTAAATGAACTGTGATGTAATCAGGAGCAGTGGGTCTCTACTATACAGCGCCCGGGGAGCAGTGTGGGGATCTGGTGCCTTGCTTAAGGGCAGGAAGTGAACTGGCATCTCTCCAGGTACCAGTAGAACACTCTGTATTTGGTCCGTTAATTTATAATTATTGTTCCCTAAATTACTGTGCACGGCTATCGACTAATTTACAGATGTTCCCTAAACATCTCATATGTGGTAGCGATAGACCATTGTTATGTCCACCATTGCAGCCTACAAAACAACGAAAGGCGGGATTGTGGTCTAGTGGTCAGGCTTTCAAATAGAACACATACTACACTAATGTGTTGGTTAAATATTAGCCACATTAGTGAGACTAAGTCGTTGTTGTGACTTCGCTTTGGGCTTCACTTTAATCAGCCAAGTGGCAAGCAAAACACGGGAACTTGGCTTGGGTCTTGAGGAATTGTTCACCGACAATAAATTGTACACACACTGCACTGGTACGTTCACATACAGTATATAACATTACTGCTACCTGGACGACACACTCGCAAATGTCAGTGCTAGCACCGCTCGCTAATGTTGCTAGCACTGTTTGAATGTTTAGAAAGGAGGTGCTCCCAGTACTCCCATCATCTGAGGATGTGAAGACCCAGTGGACTAACTCTTTTCGGACTAAGGTGACCATATGTTCAAAACCCCCAACCTGGGCCCCTTAAGTGTACCACAAGTCCAAGTTCAAGCACATGCACATGCACATATATCTGGTATGCAAACTCATCAGGGGAGAAGAAGGTGACAAAGATGCAACAGCGTAGGGAAGTCGGTGTGCATGTCTGTTATGTTTTGTCTCCCAAAATCCACCAAAACATAGTTTATTGGAAAACTGTATAACAGTATTGTATATACAAAACACAATAGTTGCATTGGTGTTATATAGGGCTGTCAATAATAATGTCTTAACATAAATTTGTTTTAATGCCACTATTTTTATCACGAACTGACACGCTGTGTTATGAAGCGCCCTATTTTTTCACTAATAATGCTAGCTTGTGAAGAACAAATCCGTGTTGTAATTGTCATTTGGAGAGCTAGTTAACATTAACTGTTAGCAGTTAGTAGCCTCATCTATCACCTCCTGGGAGGATAGATTTGCAACCTTGACGACACATGAACGGAGGCGGAACGCTGCTGAGTAGTCCTTCTTGGCTAAACAACAGAGCTACAACTGACGTCAACGGACTGGAGCTAGGTGCCATTGAGTTACATTATAATGGGATCAAGCTCTATTAACCCTCCTATTGTGTTTGTTTCTCCCCCCTTACTTTGGTGTTCCCGGTCAAATTGTGACCGGTCTGTTGTGACAGCTCTTACATTAACACAAAAACCATTAATCATCACCAAATTGTATTTAACACCTTCTTAAGTTGTAAACAATATCTCAGACTACTGGTTTACATGAATAACTGCAGTAAATATAGAAAGAATAGACACTGAAAATGTCCCAAACGTTTCTGATGGCAGCCAGTTTGTCATTTCAGCTGCGGACAGGTCGTGTATCTCTGTTATCAAAGCAGATAATTCTCGAGAGGACATGAAACTGTTGTAAGGACATAGTTGACCAGAATATAGGCCCCCCGGACTCCCACAGACTTTGTGTAGCCTCATTGTTTGACCGATAACCTCCTGCGAGAATCAACAGACCTATGTAGGCTTGGAGGTCTACCTGGTCCAATGCTCTCCACGTGTCCCCAAACACACGCCTCCCCTCCAGGTTTGTCATCTCCAGTATAATTTCCTCAATGGACTTTGGTAAAAAGAGTTGGAAGCTGGACTTGATGTCATCCACCCGAGATGTTGCACCGTGTTGGCCCTGGCGTCATCCTTACAATGTGTGCCACTCTCGCTCTTCTCCTCTGTCCTCTGTCCTGGGAGGATGAATACCAGAGCAAGTTGCCACCCTTGGACTGGAATGTCACCTCAGGTGCCTGTTATTCAGGTGCCTCTTCGCCAGGGGCCTTATCCCCAAGGGCCTCTTCCTCTGGGGCCTCTTCCTCAGGGGCCTCTTCCTCGCCATCTGTTGACTGGTCAGTCTCATAAAAGTCTTGATCGAAATCAGGATCGATGTTGTCTTCCATTTCAGGGACATCCTCCTCTGTTTCTGGACAGATAATCGCCTAATCGGTCGCCTATTCATTGTGCTCACAGAGTAAAATGAGAGCAAATCACAAATAACAGCTATATATAGGGGGTCTGTGAGAAGATGTGAAAACCATTTTATGTTTTGTAGAAGATATGATACATTGTTTAGTCCTGAAGGTGTGGTTCACGTGGGGGGATAGGCACATAAGCGCGGGAAAGACACCTAATTGTTGGGGTGTGTGTGTGTGTGTGTGTGTGTGTGTGTGTGTGTGTACACTATCTGATGGATGAACATAATATAGCCATTACCCATTCATTTCTTATGGCGGTCAATTTTGACCGGGAACACCATAGATGTAACAAAGTTGACTAAACCACTCAAAATTCAATGAAAGTGGTGATCATCAATTTTGTATGTTCAAATGCCTACTGTGGAGGATATCATAAGGCCTTGAAGCAATCAAATGTAAAACACAATATTTATGATTGATGAAAGTAGTAAATCGGTCAGATTTGACCCGAACACAACAGGAGGGTTAAGTAAAAAATTAGTATTGGGCAAAGGTAAATAATAACCTTTTAATGATGTGTTCAAGGGTAATCTTATAAAAGACACTTGAATAAATAGTTACATTACAGTTCATTTAGCTGACACTTTTGTCCAAAGCGACTTACAATAAGTGCAAACAATCATGAGGATACAACTCAAAACAGTGAGAATCTTGCAAGTACATCAGCTTCATATAGGTGAAATCATACAAGTGTAGAACAATAGCTTCAAATAAGCCAAACCAATGTAAGAGCAACAAAGACAACCAATAGAGTAAAAATTCAACCAATAGCTTCAAATTAGTCGACCAAGTGCAAAAGTACAACTATTTTTATTTTTTTATTTTTTTATCTGGGTCCCGCTCGCAGTGAGGGAGTGGCGAACAGATTGACAGACGCCGAGTGAAGTGAGCGAGCTGGGGTGTGTGGTTTAACCATGGCCTGGATGTAGAAAGGGGCTGATCCATTCACTGCACGGTCGGCCAGCACCAGAGTCTTTAAGCAGATTCGGGCAGCCACTGGTAACCAGTGAAGGGAGCGGGGAGCGGTGTAGTGTGGGAGAACTTGGGGAGATTGAAGACCAGTCGGGCTGCAGCATTCTGAATGAGCTGTAGAGTTCGGATGGCACATGTAGGAAGTCCAGCCAGGAGGGAGTTACAGTAGTCAAGACGTGAGCTAACAAGGGCCTGGACCAGAACCTGCGTTGCCTTCTGAGTCAGAAGGGGACAAATCCTCCTGATGTTGTAGAGAGTGTATCTGCAGGAGCGGGCTGTTGCAGTGATGCTGGTGGAGAAGGACAGTTGATCGTCCAGTGTCACACCCAGATTCCTTGTGGTCCGAGTCGGGGAAACAACCGAGGTGCCGATGTTGATGGTAAGGTCTTGGATGGGAGAGTCCTTCCCTGGAAGGAAGAGCAGTTCGGTCTTGTCAAGGTTGAGTTTCAAGTCATGTGCGGACATCCACTGAGAGATATCAGCCAGACAAGCCGGGATGCTTGCCTCGACCTGGGTTTCAGATTTGGGAAAAGACAGAATCAGTTGAGTGTCGTCTGCGTAGCTGTGGTAGGAGAAGCCGTGAGAGTGAAGGACAGAGCCAAGTGAATTGGTGTATAGAGAAAACGGACGAGACGGAGACGAGACCGAGACGGAGACGAGACCGAGACGAGGCGGAGACGGAGACGGAGACGAGGCGGAGACCGAGCCGCCTTCAATAAACTGTTTTGCGCTCCAAAAGAACGCTCCCTCTCTTAATTTTTCTGCTGTCATTTCCCTGTGTGAGTGCACCCGCTCACAGAGACCCTCTCCAAGTTACCCTGTAAGTGCGGTCCTTTAGGTAGGATTCGAGCAGGGAGAGAGCAGAGCCAGAGACTCACAGTTCTTGGAGCGTGTAAAGGAGGATCTGGTGGTTCACTGTGTCAAACGCAGTCGAGAGGGTCAGAAGGACGACAACAGAGGAGAGGGAGTCTGATCTAGCAGCGTGAAGTTCCTCAGTGACAGCGAGGAGGGCAGTCTCAGTTGAGTAGCCTGCCATGAAACCAGATCGGTGTGGATCAAGAAGGTTGTTCTGCTGAAGGTAAGACGAGAGTTGATTAAAGTGTTCGTTCAAGTGTTTTGAAAAGAAATGGAAGAAGAGAGACAAGTCTGTAGTTGTTCCTTTCAGAAGTGTGACTGTGGCTTTCTTTAGGAGAGGGTTCACTGCTGCCTCTTTAAGATTGTTTGGAAAGCAGCCAGTTGTTAAGGAGGTGTTAATGAGATGGGTGAGAAAAGGAAGAAGGTCAGGAGTGATAGACTGGAGAAGGTGAGAGGGGATAGGATACAGAGGGCAGGTGGTAGGAGGGGAAGAGGTGACAAGGGTTAGAACTTCATTTGGGGAGAGGGGGGAGAAAGAAGTTAGAGAGGAGGGAGGTGATGTGTATGGTGAGTAGTTAGGGACAGTCGGTAAGTTGGAGAATGAAGAGAGTATGTCATCTATTTTCTTTATAAAGTAGTTGACAAAGTGAGAGGGTAGGAGGGAAGAGGGAGGTGGAGGACTGCGAGGATCGAGGAGGGTGGAGAAGATAGAGTAGAGTTTCTTGGGGTTAGAGAAAGAGGATTGGATTTTTTGTTGATAGAAAGCACTTTTTGCTTCAGAAATAGAAAAATAGAAAGAGGAGAGAAGAGTTTGAAAGGCAGTGAGGTCACCAGGGTGTTTAGATTTCAACCATTTCCTTTCAGCCCCCCGTAGGATGGTTCTGTCAACACGCACTGAGTCGTTCAACCAGGGAGCTGGAGGGGACTGGCGAACCTGCTGCAAGGAGAGAGGACAGAGAGAGTCCAGAGAGGAGGACAGAGTAGAGAGGAGAGTGTCTGTGGCATTGGTTGACATAGTTGACATAGTTGGTTGAAGAAGATAGTTTCACAGCAATAAAAAATAGGTATCAGAGAGGGAATTATGATATGTTTAACTTCCTAACACTAGCTCTAAGCAGCTTATAATACATCATTAAAACTACTAATGCCAAGATTTATTTAGCATAAAGCACACTTATTTGTCAACTTACATGTTGAAAAGTATAATTGCAAATTATTCTCACATTTTGAGCTCCATTCTGTCATCGACGACAATAAAATACTGCATTTACTATTTCTTAGTAAGACTTCATAAAACGAATAAATGCAACAATGAATGTCCTCTCTGATTATTCATCCATTTTGAAAGGATATTTTTAGCTGTTAGCTGACACATTTCAAGGGCCATATGTATCCCATGACGCATTGGGTGAAGTCTGTTGATGATTCAGGGGTTGTTGCCTAATGCTGTGAGTGTGTAGATTATCCTTTGCACACTTGGATAGTACTATAAGGCCCAGGGTGTAGTGAGCAATCCATGGATATAAAGTTCTTATTCTGTTTTTATACATTTTATTTGTCTACTTGAGATACAAATGAACAGGAAGTGACATTGGGAAGGAAAGAAGCCTTGTCGATTATAGCAAGTAATTCATTTATTGGAAAGAGCACAGTTTGGAGACAGCCAGCCATTGAGCGCACAGACCAACTGTTGACTGTACATTTATTCTGGAAAGTGAAGATGATGGAGCATGAGGTGCAGAGAGTTTTCTTACCGATGAAATAGTGGCGTACCAAGAAGGAATTGATCCAGCTGAGGATTGTAAATTGTCTACATTTATTTTCAGTATATTTGAAATAAAAATAATATATATTTGAAAATATTTATATTGATAGCTTTTATATTTTTACAGTCATTGTTGCAGAGAGAGTGTGTTATGATTTTATCAAGATATCAGATGATATTTCAAACAATTATCGTTCCCAAAGCAACTTTCACAGTGTGGGGTCTCCATACAGGGAGTGTCGAGTGTGAGGTTTGGTAGATATCACGGAATCTCAGCCATTGTTCTCATATCCTGTGTGGACTGGCCCTCTGTCTCATTGCAGACAGGATTTGCTTTCAGGTATGGCACAGCTAACTTTTTGTAGAAAAACGGATGAGAAAATATTCTGATAGCCCAGTTTGTTCTGAAAAAAAGGAAAGGATACATTACAGGGTTGAGGTTATACAAGCATTAATACACAAGGAGACCAGGCGAACCAAAAACTGGAAAAAAATGGTTAGACCCGGGAGGGTTAAACAACACGCCGGTTTCCAAGTTGTTGTTCTTTCTTGAGGGGGCGTTCAGGGGGAATTTCCCTTGTCGGGGAATCATTTTTCCGATTATATTGCAGACACCACATGAATGCAGCAAAAATGGACTATAGCAAAAGTAAACATAATTTGTGTATCCGCCCCGTGATTCAGATACGCTCGAAAATGTAATGGGTTCTTCCTTGGTCCATGCTACTACTTGCTTCCACTAAGTTTCATTAAAAATCGATCCAGTAGTTTAAAATAAAATAAACCATAAAAAAGTTAACAAACGTATATATATATTTGTTTATATATCTATATTTATATATATCTATATATATATATATAGATATATAGATAACACACACACACACACACGTACTGTAAAGTGTATGCATATATACACACAGTATACACAGTAGATGTATAGATAGATATTAAACTAAATACTATACAAATAATAAAACTGAGGTCTAAAATGCAAATAAGTTCTTAAAAATAAACAATGAATACAATAAATTGACGTGAAAAAAACGAAACCAACAAAAGAAAAGCCAAACAGGATATCCGGTTGTGACGGAAGGCTGGCTTGTCTCCATCCTGGAGAAATGGCCGTTCTCATTCTCACACTGTGGCAACAATTCTTGACGTATCGCAACTAATGCGTCTCAAGGGTTTAATTGCTCTATCGAAACTCGTTGCTGTGCTGTTTTGTGCTGGACAATAACGTGAATTTAAATGTTGCGTTTTAGATAATCTATAATCTTTATGAAGTCTTAGTTTTGCTGTTAGCTACCTACCTGCCAGCCCGCTAACGTTAGCGCGTTAGCTGCTGAGTGCTGAGAGACCGAGACATCGGTCATCCAACACTGCTTGTTAAAGTCTGTTAATGGTAAATAAATAGGACCTTAAAACAGAAGAGAACTGCCTTTTTGTGTTTCAATAGAAGTAAATAACCGGGTAACCCCGCGTTTAAATGCCCGAACAAGGCCCCAGGATGAATGGGTTTTCTCTTGGCGAACTATGCTGGCTGTTCTGTTGTCCGCCCTGTCCCAGTCGCATCGCGGCCAAGCTAGCTTTCCTCCCACCAGAGCCCACGTACTCGGTGCACACCGATGCTAACGGGGTGACGAGCTTACATTTAACCGAACGGGCGGACTGGCAGTACTCTCAGCGAGAGCTTGATGCAGTGGAGGTGTTTAGCACCAGAAGCAGCCGGGGTAACCGGGTCGGGTGTATGTTTGTGCGTTGCGCCCCGAACAGTCGATACACGCTGCTGTTTTCCCACGGTAACGCCGTGGACCTGGGGCAGATGTGCAGTTTTTACATCGGCCTCGGCTCCAGGATCAACTGCAACGTGTTCTCCTACGATTACTCAGGCTACGGAGTCAGTACTGGCAAGCCTTCTGAGAAGAACCTGTATGCGGACATCGAGGCGGCCTGGCAGGTCCTGAGGAACAAGTGAGTATGAACCATAACCATTGATATGATCCATAAGAGAGTATGAACCATATGAACCATAAGAGACTATGGACCATATGAACCATAAGAGAGTACGGACCATAAGAGAGTATGGACCACAGGTGGTCATTTGAGTGGGTCCCCAAAAATTAATGTTTCTTGATAAATTGTAGTGTTAAACTCGTGTTTGATATTACACACACTCACTCTTCCAGTGCTAACATTTAGCAGGAAGTCACTGTTCTATAGAAAGCTTTAAATCCCTGTAGAGGAAAGTCTGAGTCATCCACCACTAAAATGAGTTTAAAGTTTAATGTTTATTTCCATAATTCTTAACTCTGTTGCTTCCTGTGGTAGTTTCTTACACTTTACCAAATCAAAATACCAATATATTTTGTGAGAATAGCTATTTATATATACACACACACACACACACACACACACACACACACACACACACACACACACGCACACAAAAAAAAACTATGTCTGTCTGTCTCTCTCTCTTTTTTTTTTAAATTCATTGCAAAGTTTGGGCCTTATGTGAAGTCAATTCAGGCCCGGCAGGCTTGCAATACACTGGCGGAAACTCTGCAAAGGGGTAATGTTGTGGTATGGTTTGAAACAATCATACCACATTTAATATGCATGTAGGCTTTAACGTCATACTGATTTGTAATATAGTGAACGAGTAATGTTTGCTACTGGAAAAGGCTTCTTTTAGAGCCAGCAAGAGCAAATTGCCAATAAACACAAGTTCAGTAAGCCCAAAAACAATGTTGAAAATAAAATAAGATAATTGTCTTGCTAATATTTTCTGCATTACAAAACTGAATGCGTACAAGTTCCTCTGGCGATGCATACAGTTTGTGCTACTGTAATTGCACAGCTTCGTTCGGTGGCGTTACTAATGTAACTTTATCCATCTCTAAACACACTCCCTCTAAAGAGAACTTGTTATAATTCAGCCATCTTAGTCAAGGTATGCTTTTTATAGCTGATTTTAGTCCGCAAATGCCTTGTGTCAACACACACTGGGAGCTGGTCCCACAGTAGAGGAGCTTGATAGCTGAAGGCTCTGTCTCCCATTGTACTTTTAGAGACTCTAGGAACCAGTAATAAGTAAGTAACCCTGCATTCTGGGAAAGCAATACTCTAGCTGGGTTATAAGGTAATATGAGAGCTTTAAGATAAGCTGGAGCCTGACAATTAATCGCTTTGTAGGTGACGAATCAAAATCCAGATTGAAAAACCTCAAGCTATTGTTATGTAAAAAAATCACACTACTGTTTTGCGACTACTTTCTCAAGGATTTTAGCGAGAAAAAGAAGGTTAGATATCGGTCTATAGTTGGCTAAAACATCTGGATCAAGCTTTTTAAGAAGAGGTTTTATTACAGCTACTTTAAAGGATTGTGGTACATATTAGAGGTTAGGTTGATCATATTTAATAACGAGGTGTTAAAACTTCTTTAAACAGCTTAGTTGGAATCGGGTCCAAGAGACAGGATGAAGAAATTGTTGAAGTTAGTTGGTTAAGGTCAGTTGTAGAAAAGCAGTCTAGATATATTTCAGGTGTTACAGCTGTTTTGAAGGTTCCAGTGGTTGAAGATAAGTCGGTACCGGTTGAGGGCAGGAGGTGATTACATTTGTCAGCCTGGCTACAGAGCTGAAAAAAAACCTGGGTTGTTCTCATTTTCTTCTATTAATGATGAGTAATAAGCTGCTCTGGCATCACAGAGAGCCTTCTTGTATGTTTTAAGATTGTCTAGCCAGACTAAACAAGATTCTTCCCTTTCAGTGAAATGTTATTTCCTTTCAAGTTTCCTCGACTTTAGTTTTAGTTTGCAGGTTTGAGGGTTAAGCTACAGAGCTTTCTCTGCTTCATTATCTTCTGTTTTAGAGTGTCATTCGCAGTGAGGCTGCAGCACTATCAACAAGATGATTAATTTGGGACTAAAGTTAGATAGATACATAGATAGATGGATACTTTATTGATCCTGAGGGAAATGTAGTCCTCCGTTACATTGATATTGAGACATGGTAATGAACCAAGTGCCGATGGAATCACTTCCTTAAATTTAGCTACAGCACTATCAGACAGACATGTGTATCATGAGTGTACGATATTTTGCTTTATAGCTTGCAGTCCAGTAGCAGGACTTCAGAAGTTGTTAAAAAATGGTCTGATAAAAGAGGATTATGTGGACAGACTAATAAATGTTCAATTTCAACACCATATGCCAGAACAAGGTCCAGGTTTAAACAGTGAGTTGGTTCCTGTACATTCTGACTGAACCCAATTGAATCTAATAATGAGATAAACGCAATATTAAAGCTATTATTATCGACGTCCACATGAATATTAAAGTCACCTACAATAATTACTTTATCTGTTTTAAGAACTAAACTCGAGTTTGGATATGTATTTGTCTTGATGGTGCTCTTTTGCTTTTATGTGACATAGGCTCCTGTAATATGATAAAATAATAAAGTATAACATAAATATAACACCACGAATAGACAATAGATTGTCTATGCTGTTATTTTACTATGTTGTTTGTTCTGTACACACGTCACCTATTACAGTGTGTGCGTCCTGGGAGAGGGATCCTCCTCAGTCTCTCCCTGAGGTTTATAACATGTTTCCCCCACTAATTGTTGGGTTTCTTTTAGGGAGTTTTTCCTTGTGCGGTGCGAGGGTCTGAGAACAGAGGGGGTCGTTAAGCCCACTGAGACAAATGTATAATTTGTGATATTGGGCAATATAAATAAACTTGATTTAAACTTGATTTGATAAAAGATGCAGCGACGCACCACTGCAAAATCAATATAAAACACTGGTACATAATTGGGATGTTTATTGCAACTTCAGAAATATCTGCCAGGTAGTGCTGTGGCTGGGACATCGAGTGAGAGTAAAGAGCGCTGACGAAACTACAGCCAGAGACAATACGGCTGCATCAGAGCCAGAGTATTAATTCAATAATATCAAGTCAATGAATTGTATCGGCAATCGGAAAGAAAAAAAAAAGATACGATCATAAAACTCTAGTGCCATTTGAAAGAGAAGGTAATAATCTATGGATGCACAGCATCTATTTATTATTAAAGTGAGACGAATAACACCCCTGATAACTACGGCTCTAATATAGTATACAGATCTGGTGTTGGAAATAATAGCTATAGACAATTAAAGTTTCTTACAGAAAGAAAATAACAGACATACGGCGATATAACCTGCTAGATAAAAAATACATCAGTGTTTCTCAAGTTTCATAATGAACCAAACATATTTTCTTACTGTTGTAAAGACAAAAGGGGAAAGAAAAAAAAGAGAGGGGGAAAGGAAAAACTGAGAAAAAAGAGGAATATGCAAGCTGACCTCCCTTGGTACTACCACCTCCCATAGGTAGCTTTTCTTTCTATGTATAACACATCACATGCATACTAGGGTCCTTAAAAATCTTGTACCCTTTCAAGCCATTTGCAGTATGACTGATGAATGCAACGGATGCATACTTGGACCCTTCCCCTCAGTTAACTTATAGCATAGGATGCCAGATGGGGGGGGGTGCAGTGTGGACTGGTACTTTGAGAGGTACCAGTCCACCTTCCAGTCCCTGAGCAAGGCACCGGACCCTCACTCTGCTCCCCGGGCGCTGTATAGCAGCTTCCCACTGCTCCTAATACTAGAATGGGTTAAATGTGAAGTCTATATTTCACTGTGTGCTGTGCTGTGTACATGTGTGATCATTAAAAGAGGATTACAAATCCTCAAAAATCCTTTCCATTTCTTTTAACTAACTAAAAAGGAAAATCAATTGCTTACGTTTCCACAACTAATTATTCTTACTATTTTCTTCCCTACATCCTCCAATAAACAAAAAAGGAAAAATAAATTAATATTCCTCCTAATATTTAGAGAAATAAATGTTTTACTCACTTAATAGCAGTGCTACATATGAATGTAATAAAATAAAAAAAAGGATAGAAAAGATGCAATATCAATCTTGCCTTTTAACTTCACTTTTTACCTACTAAAAAAGAAGACAACTTCCTCGCATCTACACAAAAATGATCCTTACTCGTTCTTCTCAACATCCTCCTTAACACAAAAAAGGAAGAGGAAAATAAATAAATAAAAAATAAAGTAAAGTAAAAGCATTCAAGAACAAGAAAAACAAGAACTTACTCCTTTTTGGGCCTAAATAAATATTACTTGGCAGAACATCACAGCCGCTTGCTCAACAAATTGACACGTAGGCCTTCCTCTTTATCACAAAACACTAAATCTGACTGAAACTATATACAGTAACCAATTAAAATCTGTTTTATACCCATCTTTTTCTTTCCTGAGAAGTAACTGCTGTAAGGGATCATCATTTTACTCAACATCATCTCAACTGGTGGGGACTGCGTACTCTGCTTCTGGCAGAATATTGCCGCTGCTCGCTGCCAGCATTCCCCCCGCCCCGGGCTTGAAAACCTCCTTAAAAACACCAACACTCTCCCGGTGATCGGAGCTCCAAGTCCTGGCAGCACAGCTTACTGAGCTAACAGCTAAGTAGCTGACAGCAGAAACTGTTAGCAGCAGTTAGCGGCTTTAGCAACAAGTAGAAGCTTTCTGTCCTTCAGGAAACTCCATAAATCTCAGAGAGTCTAGGAAAAGCAGCTGGAGGGCATCAAAGGAAAAAAACAGGAAAAGTTGCTCCGTAAAATATGATCCGGTTTCACTTCATGGTACGGCTCTACTCTACTCGCTCTTTTTTGGTTTTCCATTGGGAAAAGTTGTGTATAGTACCTGGTTCATGGTACTCTTTTTAGTACCAAGTGAGCAGAGCCGATACTAAAAGGTTCTTTGGAGAGCAACCTGCCCAATCCTAAAACAGTGTTAATCATTAGGCTCTCCTTAGGGGAGCTAAATGCCTAAGGAGGGGGTTTATGTTTATTCAATATCTTTTTAATTACATTTTGTGGAAAATCATTAAGACAATGCCCATAAACAGCAATTTCATTTCATCGTGGTAGTCGTATTACTCAGCCTTCAGGGCTCTGCTGAATCAGAGCCAATAGAAAGACTTTGAACATTTGTTTGCACATAGATCAGTTGGCTTGACATTTTGATAATTGCTCAATGAGTTTATTGTAGTTGTTGTTGAAAGTACATCTCCCCCAATCAGGTTTAAAATAATCACTTCCTTGTGTTGTTGTAGTTGAGATGAAAAGCAGCCAAGGCTCAGCTTTCTCTGCTTTTATTAAGAGATAAAAATGAAGCATGGACTTGTCTTGCCTCTGAGTTTAGGTTTCATTCTGTCCATGCTGGCCATCGCTCTGTGTGTGATGTGGCTAGTATTGGCAGAACAGGCAGTGTGACCCTGCATTGATGTGTGAATTCCCAAATGGCATCTCCAAAACCCAGCTCTTGTGGGGTGTTCCCGGGCTGCAGTGGTCAGTACCTACCAAAAGTGGTCCAAGGAAGGTGAACCAGCGACAGGGCCATGGGTGGGCAAGGCTCATTGATGCGCGTGGGGAGAAAAGGCTGGCCCGTGTGGTCCGATCCAACAGAAGAGCTACTGGACAGCTGTGGAAGACATGTACTGTATATTGATGTCACTTTTTCATCTCTTTCTTGTGGTTTTTTTTTTCTCGCACTCTCTCTGTCTCTGTCTCTGTCTCTCTCTGTCTCTATGTGTGTTTGTGTGTGTGTGTGAGAGAGATAATCATCCTCAAAAGTTTTGTGGTGGGTCTCTAGTCTCAACAGTGTCAAAGTCCGGTGTTTTGTGAGTCAGCTGTCAGCCAGTGGGTACTTAGTCCATCCATGTGTGGGGTCATAATCTTCTATCAGGATGACTGCTCAGTTCTGTTGCTGTTTATCAGAGGCAGGATTTGTCTAGGCCAACAGATTAGTCACAGCCAAGCTGTTATCTGAATAGCTCTTTTGATGGCATCACTTCATAGGACATAAACACACCAGCACCTCTTGTCCAAATCCTTTGACATGATTTTCTGTTAAGCAAACAAGGGTCTAATCCCTTTTGTGTCTGTGGGTGTGTGCATAGGGGTATGTGGGTGGCAGAGGCCTGCTGATGTTCTGCTCGGCCTCACTCTACATTTCCAGCACTGTCAGGAGATGGGAGGGTTTTGCTTAAAGTTTCCTCTCCAGATTGTGAGTTCTGGCGAGGAACATGGCCTCCCTGCTTCTCCCTCTCTCTCCCCCTGATGGGCCTGTTTTCCATCAGTGCTGATTTTCACCCTGTAGTACTTGAGAAGAAAAGCCTGGACAAGCCCTGCCACTGTCCAGGTCACATCAACTGGTTCTCTGCTGTGCACCACCCAGTGCATACCTGACACCACCAGGCATTGCCTCAGCCTAGAGTGCTGCAACTTATTTCCTTTTCGGAAAGGCGCTGGTGTCGCCTCTTTTCAGACAATCCTCTGATTGGTGCTGATTGTTAAATAACAATGACAAACAATAGTAGCCCAAATGGATAATAAGAAGCAATGTGGCAATACACAGGCGGTTAGAGTGGGGATATGTTGTCAAGATATTGTTGTCATAGAAACAAAACCCATGTGCTGGAGGAGCACTTTTTTGATGAAGCGCTCTCCAAAATTAAGAGGCTAGATCTTGTAAATCTTTTCTGGCAGACAAAATTGCTCTATAAACAATTAAATCAAACACATTGGTTGTATACACCCGCACGCACACAAACACACACGTAAATGAAGGAATAATCAGATGACAATATGCAATTTTTGGTCTTGTCTTTAATTGCTATTAAAGTGTGGTTTTGCCTTGTTCTATGTAAAATCACTTAATAAATGAATCTGGCTTGTCTGTGTGCTGTTCTTGTACAGGTATGGTGTAACACCTGAGAACATCATCCTGTATGGTCAGAGTATCGGCACTGTGCCCACCATTGACCTGGCTGCTCGCTATGAATGTGCTGCTGTCATCCTACACTCACCACTCATGTCAGGACTACGGGTGGCCTTTCCTGATACACGGAAGACCTACTGCTTTGATGCCTTCCCCAGGTGAGTCTCACACACAGCAACATACATATGTGCTTACAGATTTAGCTGCTAACTAATTTCCATCTACATATGTATATCCAACGTTATTGTAACAGGTCGTAAAATGCTGATATAATGCTCACAAGAGTGGTTGCTTAAAATCCATTTTTTTTTTTTTACTTCTCGGGGAAAAATCCAAGCGGGGCAGAGCAGTAAAGCCTATTGGCCACTTGAGGCTGGCTCCAAAAGGGTGTCAATCTCTTTAGACCCCTATGTTAAAATGGCCAACTTTACAGCAGAAATAAACATGTTTACAGCCTGGTACAAAAAAACATTTTTGCTAATATCCCCCTTAATGACAACTGTACGGGGGTCCATTTTTATATAACTGACACGTTTTAGCTATATTAAGGCTTAAAGTTACGCATTATTAGGGGCTGAGCCGCCTTGAGTGACAGGTGAGTGCAGTCTCAGGTAGCCACTAACTTTATGCTCTACTGTGGGACCCCGGCCGCCTCAACTCCACCCATGATACCCATTGTTGGATCAGCCGGGAGTTAGACGTGGTGTCACTGCCAAGATGGCGTCGGCTGGAGTCATCCTCTTTGAGCTTCACATGGCTATTTAAAAACCTATACGTGACATCACGGATACTACGTTCACATTTTTCAACTATTTCCATTGCCAATAAGAATTTGGCAGCAACTTGCGTAGTGTCTTTCCGGT
The DNA here is from genome assembly GCA_943593645.1 of Bovichtus variegatus. NCBI lineage: Eukaryota > Metazoa > Chordata > Actinopteri > Perciformes > Bovichtidae > Bovichtus > Bovichtus variegatus. The sequence goes on from CALSCE010010660.1 coordinate 1,785,274, forward strand.
GAACATGTGTTGTCACGATTCATCAATGTCTCCACACCAACACCATGGGCGGCTGCGGCGCAGGAGGGAGAGTGTGTCATCCACTTATCAGAAGTTAGGCGGTCCGATCTCCAGTCCACATGTCAAAGTGTCCCTGGTGAAAATACTGAACCTCAAAGTGTGTGTGTGTGTGTGTGTGTGTGTGTGTGTGTGTGT
>CALSCE010010660.1:1785568-1804302 GCA_943593645.1 Bovichtus variegatus
GAATTAGTTTTACTTGCCTCGGGCAATCCTTATTGTTGAGCCCTGATATCTACTTCAGAGCTTATTTTTAGAAGCTGAAAGTTAAACAATGATTCATTTATTGGCTTACAAAAAAAATCTCCTTATATCCACCTACACTCATCTAATGTCACCTTTACAACTTTTTAGCGATGATCTCTGCTGTCTAAAAACATTTTGGTTCTCTGTACTGCAGTTTTTTACAGCCTCTATGCGGTTTATTCTGTTGTGATGGTTGAAGGCTTCTGAGAAATAGTGTTCATTAAAAACTGAATTGTATATTTAATAATATGCTATATTGATTTTTTTATTTGATATATTTAACCAGGAGTATGTCCCAGTGAGATTCAGAATCTCTTCTACATGGGGTCCTGGCCGCCAGCATAAAAATTAGCACCTAAATGAGCAAGCAACAATCTTCAAGCAAAACAGAAAGAAGCTTAAACAAACAGAATATACATTTCACATAAAAGAAACAAACATCAATAAAACAAAACAAAAAAATTAAGTAAGTAGTGTTCAGTAACTGGTTAGTGGTCAGATAGTCCTTAATCCTGTTTTTATAATCTTCCATGCTTTTAAAGTAATCTAATTTGAAGGTGTTTCTCACACAAAGGGTAAGGGGGCAAAAACTTGAAAAGCACTTTCACCAATGAGGTTCAAAGAGTGACCTGGAGAATGTGTCTGTGTGACCGCAGGTCGCAGCTACCGATGTACTTGTATGTTGTTGTTTCTGGAGTCAGTAGAGAACATAAATAAGGAAGCAGTTGGTGTAATATGGCCTTTTATAACGAAGGTTGTATATGATAAGAGTTGTTTTCATTTATTTACATAATAGCATGATATCACCGTTAGCATGATAATGCAATGAACCACACAACATACTTCTGACTAAGGTTATGTTCCATGGCTAGAGTTTTAATAATGGCAATTGCAATATTTGTATCTTTTCGAAATCCACATGAACCACTCTTCATCGGCATGAATTAGAGCCACCGCACAGCATTAATTTAAAAAGTAAGTATATCACTAAAGCTGCTTGCTTGTTACTCCTGTTTTTATTTTCTTCCAAAACAGTGTTGAAGACCACCAGCAACAAATGCCAGTAGTTTTCATCCAAACAAAATGATCACTGTTAACTGCAGACCAAAATTAATCTGAGCACGTTACCGACCGGTTGCTGACAAGAAATGTAGCATTTAAAAGGCTATTTTTTAGTTCGGCACAGTGCTCACTCCAGATAAAACGCACCAGGGTTACATTTATCACTTCCAGCAAACTCCACGGAAAACAATTAGGGCAAAACTGCATCACGATCTCTTTTAACCGAATGTTCATGTACGGTTCTCTCAAAGGTTCACTTTTCCCCCTTGATGTGCATGTTGGCTCTTGCTGTTTTCGAAGTCTCTTGCAGCTGATTAATCAACATCATCCTTATTTTACCCCCAAGAAAATCTGAAGGTATTTGACAGAAAACTCTGCAAGTTCACATAATTTTGGCCCATTCTTACTACTATAGATAACGCACAAAAAGCCCTAAGACAAAACTGGCTATAGTAAGAATAATTTTATAATTTACACATATCACAGCCTTCATCTCAACATGTAATTATTCTGGAAACTTTTAAATAATTTTCCATTAATTATATATATTCCTAAATAAAAAAGTTGAGCTAATCACAAATTATTTTACAAAAAGGAGCTGCCTCACAGTAATATTTATGGTAATAATAGCCGATAGCCTAGACCAGGGGTTTTGAATTCAAATTCAAAGGTCCAGTTAAAGAATACTTCCTTGAGCAAACATCTTAACGTCTAACTTGCCTTATGATTCAGTGCCATATATATTAAAGTAGTTTTTTATCAATGTCTGTATGTCAACAACTGACCGTTCAAAAATATTTATTGTCAGTTTTTACATTGAACTGGAGTGACCGCAAATAAGTGAGCAATTTGCTAACACTGAACTCGTATCAACCACTCTCTTCCATTTGTTTAGTTTGAACTAAGCAAAAGGTGAACCAAGGTGTGCTGAGGCTACTTCAGAGCCAAAGAGTGCCATAATGATGGTGTTTTTATCGAAGTATCATGCCACCTCACTGGGTTCATAATTAGGTCACACAAGGGATCAGTGCTTTGTGTGACAAAATAATGAGTCGGACAATGTTATGTCTGCTGTGTCTCCACAGATGTCGTCGATGTAGTTGTAGTCCGCAGTGTAGCATGGTAGGGAATATTAAGTGCAGTTTTTGGGAAGTGTAAGATTTGACAGCACATTTGGATATTCTTATTTGTTTATATCTGTGTGTATGATCTAAAGGTGTGTGTGCTGAGTGGGGTTAAGCAGTCCACTGTTAACAGGGCTGTGAGAGGAGAGCTAGGAAATCATTCTTTATAATCCTCATGCTAACGCTTAAAGGCTCTATGTGTAGGGGGCAGTATTTCTAATTTCATCAAAACCATCAGTTATTAAATAAAGCAACTATAGTATGTTATGCTGTTATCTTTTTTATTGTAGTAGTTTGTCATATTTATTGTCTTCTAAGTTTTAGAGTATTCTAATGTATTCTTTATATTATGTATTGTATTCTACAGCTATATAACTCTCCTAGTGTTGATATATTTACTGTGTTTTTTTTACTCCTGTCTGCCTGTCAGTTCTTTAGAGCAGACTGCTGAAACTCAGAGTCTAAATATCTCTGCTGTCTTATAATCTTCACATGGACCTCAGATATGTGTGTTTCCTGTGTCACTGGGGCTGTACGCTCCGTGTAACGTTATGTTTTGATAGTTTGTATATTGCTTGGGTTCGGGGCGGCAGAGACGAGAGAACGAATAGTGTTTTTGTTTCGTCCGCCGCGCCAGTCAGAGCTGACTGCTGACAGCTGCTGCACACTCAGCCTCCCGCCGCCAACGTGGCGGGGGTGCAAGTCGTTTCAGCCACTTTTGTATTTAATCAAAACAAACTATCAAAATGTGCAGGGATCATGGATGTGATGTTGACCAGCACTGAGGCGCTACAGCGACTCACTATCGCCTCCTAGACATGCGGGTCCGTTAGCATGCTAACTTCAGTAGATATCTCTGCCACACAACACACAGACATCTTTAAAAATAACATCATCACTGTTACCTCTTCACATTCTGTTGATAATGTTAGTTCATTGTTTTAATGTTTTAAGTTTAAATGCTGTCATATCTTACACATGGAACCTTTTAACTAGCATCTTGAACCGAAGCAGCTGCTCGAGAGCTGAGTGTGTTACACATGCTATGAACCATGTAAGCAAAACTCCCCTGCTCTGAGTGTATACGAATCTTAGTGGTGGCAGTAAATAGACAGATAATGGCGGAGTGAACCGGGACAGTGAACTAATCGCTCCATCATGTAGATCAGGAATGCAGATTATTTCAAATAAAACCAGTCTGACTGGAGTCCGTTGTGGGGAGATTGGGGTAACATCTACATGTTATTTATGGTTGAAGGCAATTTTAATTGTTAGACATGTCAATACATCTATTAGGATCTAATTAATGTCCTCCACTGAAGCTGGAAGCTGTTCAGCTGTTAATACTTTGGATTTTGTTGGGCCAGTTGTTGAATAGCAACAGACTGGAGCTCAGCAATTTAAAAGTCCTTATTTTGTGTTTACAAAATAAGGTGTTTACTTGTAACTCCTAATTTAGCCTACTCTCTGATTGTAAGTCAAGCATAGCATAGTGTAGCATGCTTAAGGAGACCGGCTCTGTTTTTCAAATAGAAATGGAAGATTTAAATCGAATCAACTTTTAATCAACACAGTCCACAGTGAATTTTAGAATCTGCAATTAACCCATCCTAGTATTAGGAAGGCGAGCCGTCACCGTTATCTCAGTAAGTTTTGAGTGTAAATGATAGTTTGCTTACAGGTTTGCTTACTACTGAGATGAGATTTTAAGCGCATCATATGATTATTTTATGTTTTTACATTAAAAACTGTAATTTGTGACCTGGAATTCAATTATTGTGTCCTGACTGAGTTGCTAATGTTGGGTTATGTTAAGCAACTCAAGGGCATAGCTGTGAAATGTATCATTAGTTGTCTGCCTCGTATAAAATATTGTCAAACGTGACAGATTTTAATTGGGTTCAGTTTTGTGTGTTTTATATTGTCAAGTAAACCATTAGCTAAATTGGTCATGTTTTAGACATAAAATTCGCCAGGTTACACTTTTCTCTGACCTTCTTTAGGTTTGGAAAAAAAAAAGAACTGTGAACCTCAAAATGCTTTTTTTATTTTTTTTATATCAGATTCCATTTCTGAAGTAACAAGATATTTGTTATCATGCTTGACACACACAGCTAATGTGAAACTATTAAGGGCACACATACAGGCCTGTAGATAATACAATAAATACAATAGGCTACTAGTTGCATCATTGGTCAGAAAAAATGCAATTGGGTATTTTCCTCAAATTAGTTTGGCCTTAATAAGGAACAAATGCTCCCTAAAACCACATCTACTGCCACACCAACAATCCTGAACAATGGTCATGGGTGCACAGGAAAACTTGTCCGATTCAATTTTAACCAAAATACTACCATCTGGGTTGGTTTACCAACGTCTGTATCATATGTCAAAATCCAGCATTTTCAACTTTTTTGATGTCTGGGTGCATGTCCTTGCAAATTGAATAGCTTATTTTTTGTCAGTTAGTACCCTAGACTAGTTTGGGTGGTGCCACGTTTACCATGGCATGTTTTGCATACTGCAGTTCTTTTGTCAAGGATTCCTGGTTCTAAATGATCATTTTGTGTCTGAGTGGGAAGATGAGACGTCTACTGTCAAAGCTTCCCAGCTGGATCTCTATAGAAACCAGCAGGAGCCCACAGTCGGCAATAACAGCACTTCTCCAATCAAGCGTGATGCTGGGGTTTGGCCCACTTTTTTGTTTTCAGTTTATCACACAGCAGTTGTAGAGTTGTTCAGAGTTGTTTTTCAAGGTTGACACACATCTTTGAAAACACTTTGTCTCAGAATGAGAATATTTTTGAAGTGAATGGGCTGTAGATGAATAGCTAGTATCTCTTATGCTGGATACCCTATGTTCCAAGCTTTGGGACAGAGACATGACATGTTCCCAAAACAAGGCTAATAAAGTTCTGACAAAACCATTAAGCCTTAGTTCCAGTTGCGTAGGATTCAAAACTCTGTGCTCAGTCTGTATGAACATTAGTCTGTATGAAGGTCTGAGGACTGAAACGTTGGAATGTTTTCTTTTTCAAGATTTAGCATGATAAACATTTTCTAAACACCAGTTTTGCATCTGAGGGCCAGGTTTACTAAGAAAGTTGTGCTGCTGTGTGGTTTTCATTGAGTTTGCTTTAAATAAATGCTCAAAATATAGTCACCAGTGGGGGAAGAGAGAGGGGAGGAGGAGGAGGGCGGAGCAGTTTGGGATGGTGTTGTCATAGATGTGAATGTTATTATATACATTAATAATGGCCTAATTCCTTAATTTTGTTTCAAACAATCTGTTATATACAAGCCCATATTTAATGCACGTTTATTTCTCCCACTACAAACTTCCTTGTGGCTTGTGTAAATCCCATTTGTGCTATGTTTACGCCTGGTTTTCTGATGCGGAGACTTTACCCTGCATAACTGATCTTTGCTAATTGCGTGACCTTGGTAAATCCAGCAGAATACACAATCATAATCTTAACATGTCTCCTCCCATTACTTGCAATATCCTCCCCTGAATTTATATGCAATGAAGAGAAAGGCGTATCTTGCAAACACTGGCACAAATGACATGCAAACTGTTTTTCGTAAAGATTTTGTATGCTCGGTGGAGACGGGGGCTTTGCATAATCCCATCGATAGCTCATCATCAAGTCATGTAACTCAATGTGTGTGAGTGTTTGTCTATAAAACACACTCACACACACACATGATGGTGTTTTATAGACAAACACCATAACACATCCATCATGTTGGTGTCTTTCAAACTAAACTGTTTTCATTCACCAGCTTTTCTATACATTATGAATATTGGACTAAAAACACCTGATTAGAAACTTTGATCGCATTTAAAAAAAAAAAAAAAAAAAAAAAAAAAAAAAAAAAAAAAAAAACTGCATATACATGTTTTTGGCAAAAAATTTTTATTACAGTGCAAATGCCAGAAAGTGCTCTTGCTGTTCCTATTTTTATCAAGGATGATTTGAAATCCAACTTGTGTATGAACTTGGTATACAAGTATCCCAGCATGCTTTATGTTTTTCCGCATTGACCGGTGAAAGTGGCGGAAAAAAGCCTACCCCACAACTGTTAGGATTCCAATCATTGTAATTATTACAATTATTATTGTGTCATCAAATTAAGTTTTGAGATGTTGATAAAGTATAAAGTTCATGTTTGTATTAGATGGATAACATTGTACAACAGCACTGCCTCTCTGTACCTTTGGTCTTACCACACAAAATCAATAGATATATATAAAGGAAAATTAACAGAGGTTGTGTTGTGTATGACATGTTTCACATTTTGTTTTTATAGTAAATGAAATGATTCCTTGAGAAACTTAAGTAACTCGGTTACTAAAAAGCTTCTTTGCATAAAGGCTTCATTTAATATCCAACTCCGGTTTGCAGTGCTGCGTGTGCTGATTGAATTGAACAACAAATGCATGTTGAAATCTACAGCAAACAAGCTAGTTAGGCTCAGCTGCTGCCGGTGAGCAGCACAGTCCTGCTTGCTAATGTTAATGGAGGTTCTATTGATTTACCTCAACCTCCATTCAATAAAAATGAGCATTGGCTGAACGTAAATTATAAACTTATCATGATGTGTGTTTTGGATGATTAAAAAAATTGTGTAGAGTCCAGCAGAACCGGGTATGGCAGATTACAAATTTAGTATGCTTTGTTCTCTTCTTGTAAATTTGAGTTTGAATTCCCAAGTTCAACTTGTATTGAGAGTATACTGTTTTCCACCACAGTGAGTCAAAATAGTCCATTTGAAAATGTTTGATCTGTGGTCAGCAGTTCAATCCAACAGACCCTTGATAGATTAAAATGGTTTGACCCATTCTCTTGTTGGCTCATTGTCACCAATTAATGTTGTCTGTCTTCCAAATTTCCCATTAATCTCTTGCTGTCTCTTTCCCCTCCATAGTATTGACAAGGTGTCCAAGGTGGCGTCCCCAGTGCTGGTGATCCATGGTACAGAAGATGAGGTGATCGACTTCTCCCACGGCCTGGCCATGTACGAGCGCTGTCCCCGTGCCGTCGAGCCCCTGTGGGTGGAAGGGGCCGGCCACAACGACATTGAACTGTACGCCCAGTACCTGGAGAGACTCAAGCAGTTCATCTCCTTTGAGCTTCCCACCTCCTGAGGGCTGCTCAGCTCTGAGGCCAGGGTTCATCTCAACACACTCCTTATCATCTCCCAACTTCCTCTCTTAGCATAGGGGCAGGACTGGAGTAAACTGATCACACTTTTTTCCCCTGTCCTTGGAGCCATTTCAGGGTAGGAATGTGTAGTGGACTGGAAGCGGAGGGGGTTTTAGATTATTGAGGTGCAGCCAAGAGTCAGTGGCCAGTACTGGCCAGGAGTGAAGCTTTGGCTGAACATGTACTGCCCCTAAAACCTGGCTGGTGCTCCTACATGTGGACACAGTTTGCCAATGAGCCCAGGCCTGTGCAGTGTTTGCACTTGCTGCTCAATCTGGATTAATTTCTTAACTCCAGCTCTCCTTCCCTTCCTCTACTCAATCTGTCTCCCTTTTCTGTACCAGTGTCTCTCAATATGAGCTTCAGTTTGTCACATTTCCTTATTTTCCCCTTTATTTCTCCCACGATCCTTGCTTTTCTTTTGACCAAGTATTTGCAATGTTCAAGCTTGATTTTTGTATTCTTTTATACCAGGTGAAGAAGTATCAATTTTGCACCTTGAGATACAGTTGAAGTTTTTTACTTTTTCTGTATTTTTAAGTTACCATTCAGGGTTTTCCAAATAATTGCGCTTTTAATGTGCAGATATTTTCAGGTAATGATTTTTTTCCTGTGTTTGGATATGTATATTTTAATTTCTTTTGTTATCTGCATTCCACATTTTTCTTAATTGCAGGTAGAACCTTTCTTTTTCTTCAGTGGGTGTGTGTGTTTAGAAGCTGTTAACCAGAGTGCACCCGTGCACCTAGCTGTGATCATTGTAGTCCTGATGCATGTTACTCTCATACAGGAAGACAATAATGCCAAACTTCATTGAGAAATTTTGCAATTTACAATATGCCACTGGCACACATACCATTCTGGGAGAAAATAACTCAAGTCCTTGAATACTTTGGAGTCACTGGTAAATTCAGTATACAGACAGCACCTTCAGTACTTACGGCATTTAGAAGTGGTTTGCCTTTTTACAATAATTGTACAGATGATGCATCCTGATGATTGAATACTGAATTTACCAGAGGCCCTAAATGATTTGTAAAAGGCCTCAAGAGGTCATTGAGTAAACAAATGGTATCAAACGGTGTTGCAGAATATAAATACACCTTGACATCTCAGCACCTGGTGAAGCCATTGTTGAGAATGTAATATTGCTACATAACCCAGTCTAATTAGCGTGGTCATTTTGTGTACGCATCAAAATTTTATCTAATTGTATCTGTAAATTGTATGTGACCAGATACGTACCTTTGGCCACAAAGCAACACAGCAATGAATATCCCAAATGTTGGGTAATACAAAAGCTTAACTCAATGAAGACAGCAGTATGGTGGCTATACTTCTGTAACTGGAGATCATGTGGTAATAAGACAAAAACACGCTCAACACTGTACTGTGGTGCTGGGTTTACCTGCAGGCAGAAGACTGAACTGTGAACTCTGCTTTATATGAAGGTATTCAAGGTGAACATGCGGTCATTGGGTTTGGGTGTTTTCAGTCAGTTCACACTACAAATAAAGCCTTATGTTCGTAAACATTTCACCCAGTCCTGTTAACGGCAGCAGGGCTTTCGTGGTCGAATTGCTGCTATTCATCAGAGAAATCAGTCGATCACTGTGAAAGACAGTTTTGGGAATACTGAAATGAAAGTAAGGTACTAAAACCAAATTCAGCCTGACTGATGTCAGGGGTGCCCTGTTTCACCACCACTGTCTGCTGAGCCCTGTGATAGTTTTTCTTTAAAAAATGTTTTCTTATCGCAGCTCGAATTCCAAAGACATCGGAAAGAACCACAGTGGAGAAATGGAAAGCTGTGGAAGTAAGCAACGCATGCAAATCAACTCATAGTTGTGGACATTTCAACCTGTGTCAACTGTATTTGAATCATTCGCTATTTTACCTGTTGCAAAGTAAAACACAAGCATTTAGTAAAACACTAAACAATCACTTTGGAGTGAAACACAAAAAACTAAAACACTCGTGTTCAAGTAAATTGTGAACATGTTTTCAGAGAAGGGTTGTGTTTGAGGGATATTTGCATAGCAAGTTGTGATGATCGTATGATTGATCCCTGTATTGCTGTGAAATGGTTTGTCAGTTGAGTATTTGTGTTTTCTGATTATAGCTATGTTGGGACTGTTTTTGGATAACAGGCCCTTGATCATCTCTAGTATATTTCTCTAGCTCCTCCTCCAAAGGAAATGAAGACCCTGCTTTAGTCCTGATTATTCTTTTGATACTGATATTTTTACGAGGTTTTCCAGTCTAAATGTTGATAGATTTAAACTGTCTCTGAAGCTGGTTTGTACGATAATCCTCTGTAATGGTATACTTCAATATCTTCTCTATACATATTAGCCCTTACACAGGGCAGTCTAGTCTCGTTGCTTTTAACACTGGAATCACAATATGCAATTGAATGGCAGATGAGGCTACTAGAATCAGATTTTGGTAATGTGTAAAACAATAAATAAGCCTTAAACATGCCGTGAAACAGATTGTCACATGTGGTAGTTGCAAGAAGGCAGCACAATGGATGTTTTAATGCTTATAATGGAATAAAGGATGCATGGAAGTGTGTGTCTGACCTTATTGTTTCTGTGTTAGAAAGATTGCAGGCCTGTGTTATGACCGTCACTCCTACTAGGCTTATTTTTAGAGTCGCTTCACCTTAATTTTGACAAGCACAACAATAACCATCTCTCTTACCTGGTCTGTTGATAGTTTTGGTTGTAGTTGTACATTTTTGAGATGGCTATCTACGTAGATATCTCTATAGGTAAGTGAGAAAACACAATCCTTGTTTTGAATTAACAAAAGAAGCAACATCTCCCAGATGTTTAATGTTGTGTAAACACAAGCAGCTTTATTCCCTTTAATTGTAACATTGATAAGTTAGTGACTCAACTTGATAAAGTAAAAATGATAAAGTGAGCACAAGAAAAAGCCCTCGAATAAGAGATGTTAAAAACTAACCCTTAACCAACGTATCAATGCCATCAGTAAACAGTTAAAAAAGGAGAATAGCTGCTCCACCTTAACGGTCAGCCCACCTTCAGTGAGCCGGAGCTGGAGTGGTTGCTGACCCCTTCACTTAAATCAGCAGGTGGTGAGCAAGACAGGAGCTTGGCTTGAGTCTGAAGCATCGTAGCATTTATTCACCGACAATTAAAGTGCACTGATCCACTGCTACGTTCACAGCTACTAGCTTCATGGGCTACTAGGCTGATCGATGCGGTGGACACTTGCTGGTTGAGTGGCTGCATGTGTCCACGATGCATCGTGGCTGCTTACTGTCCCGGACAGGTGAACTGGGACTTCGTTAAATGATGGATTATTTTTGCAGCATGTCAAGCACTTCAACCACAGAACCCCTGCGCTAATCTCATCGCTTAACGAGTTAACGGTTAATGATCGGTTAAATACATACGGCACATACCATTTATGACAAATCCATCCAATTGGATTTTTCTGCTTCTTTGAGCAAAACGCACAGTTAGCAAGCAGGCAAAGCAACTGAGAGATGGTTTCCTATAAATGGAATCCAACACATAAATCATGTTTTAACAGCAACATTTAAGAAGATTAGGGTTCAAGGTTCACAGACAAAAGTGTTATGAAGTGGTGCTTTAATGTTCAATAATTCATTAGTAAGAACTTTTCAACTTTACATGTTTTTTTGGCATTATGTAACCAGATTTGACTGCTTCTCTAACATGGGTTACACAGACATGTAAGGTCAACAAAGTCGCTTCAGTAGAAACTGGCAAAAAAACTGTCTGGCTGGAATACAGCATCTCCAAAGATGCCGTTTATCGTTTCACCTGCAGGCCAGCACGTATTTCACTGTCCCCTTCATCTATGACTCACTGAGATCTGCGAGTGACCATCTCAGCGTCGGGTCCAGTGATGGCAGAGATGGTTATTACCATGGTTATCCTTGTGCTGTACTCGTGTTCATTTTTTACTCTCCAAGATATCTCTATTCCACGTGATGCAGACTGCGGTGAGGGCAACACTGTTGACCTTTCTGAGCTGTGTGTGGCAATCTACCGGGGGAATTGTTCGTTCTACCATTTGTACAGATGTGCTTGTTTAGATTCAGATTGTTGGCCTTATTCCGCATCCTCGTTTCCTTCACCTGTGTCTCTTCCTCGTGTCTTAGCTCCGCCCTCGTAAGACGTGAGCGAGAAATGCGAGGACAGAAGAATCCTCAGCTGGGGAATGGGATGTCCTTTAATTGTGCCGTATGCACAGCTGTAGCCAAGTAAAGTGAGGTTTTCTAAAGAGACTCTGGCAGTGGTGCTCATGTAAATACTTCTGCTTTTGTCCGCAGGAGCTGCCAAAATCAACACAAAATGGAAGTTCCTTATCGTAATTTAAAGGTATACTAGGCAGCATTGCCGGCTGCTGTTTCCAAACACAGCATTCAAAGTTGGCCCCTCAACGAGCAAGCGAGAGACAGAGAGCAGTGGTGGAGCTGGATGATGGAGAGAGAGGTGTTACTGTTACTGATGTTATGAACTAAGTGGTTCATCAGAGGAATACAACGTTTCTCATTGTTTCACGGTAGTTAAGTTCTAAAGATAAACACACCCATACCTCTGAACAACCCTGCAGGAAGGTGCCAAAGCGCACGCTTCCTCCCGCTGTGTAGCCTGTAGCAGCACGTTGCAGCCGCTCTGCACACAGCAGAGGGGAGAGATGGACAGGGGACACAGTCAAGCACAAGAAAACACAGCAATGCAAGAACCCTCTCTGCCGCGTTGTATACACGCTAAAGGGTGCCTGTGTTTTAGAGGCCCATGGGCGAGACAAAGCCGTATTTGACGACTAAGGAAAGAGAACCCTGCTTATTGGCTACACACCCAGGTATGCCCTGAAGGCTCTCAAAAATAGGAAGTAAAGTGAAAATACCGTCCGAGGGCTGCAGGGTCTCTGCAGAGACAGACACCAGCACACACTTTATGGTCAGCCACACATTCGGTTGCTGGCTGGCTGTGAGTTGGTGTGTGTTTATGCAGGCGCACATTGTGTGTGCACGCGCACCGTGAGCTTGAGTCTGAGTGCTGTCATATTTTTGTATTGTTCAGCGTATGTATTTTCTGGTATACCCATAGATCTGTAGCTAACCCACTCAATGGTGAAGCTCCCCCCTAGTATCTACTATCAATATGCCCTCTTCAAGACCAAAGACTCAAAAGATTAGGAGCAAACTCTCACAATGTGACTGCAGCTATGACCAACATCTATAAACATTACAATAAAACAGTCCAGGCTATATGGCTGTTTTTTTTTTTTTTTACAGCAGATGAATGTTGAATTACATTACATGTCATTTAGCAGAGTTTAGTTCAATTTGAAAGCCTGAAACCTAGACCACAAAACATACATTAAAAGCTCTGTCCTGCAGGGGCACATTAATGCCCTAAATGTTCACATAGATGGAGATTGTACAGAGAGAGTTTGGGGATGAAGACAAACTGTCTGTTCAGTTTTATATCTCAACATTAAAGTTTTAGCCACAAAATGTAAAATAACGTGGAACTGCTCAGACTGCGAGACAGCAGACATACCAGAAATCCAGCCGATCATCTGAGAGCCAGATTGTTGATCGTTCAGGTAATTAATCTGGCGTCGCAAACTGCACCTCAGAAACAACCAATCTGGATGGAATTTGGTTTGATTCCAAAATGAGTTAGGGGAAACCAATTCAGGGTTAAAATCATTCCAAATCCATCCAGTATCTGTCAGTCCTAACAGGCCACAGGCAGTGATTATCATATCTATGCTCACAGGAACCTCCTGCCGTGTTTCTTTAATTGGTCAGATTCATGTGATAGTTTTGACTTGGAGACACATTATGCTCCTTGTCAGGTTCATACTTGTATTTTAGGTTTGCTGTTGTGTTGACCTGTACTACAGATGCTACAGGTACTTTAACTAAAGTATCATCAGGTACTGGTAGGGCTGTACTGTGTCCATGTCTCACAGAGTAACTTTGTGTAATGTGTTAAATTTAGATAAAGTTTGGACAAGACAACATTAATGACAGTCCAGGACTAAAAACCATGTCACAGATTATGATATAACGTATCCTCTGTAATAAAACTAAAAACATAAATCTTTCTTCTGTTGTCTATGTCAGTGTTTGGTGTTCATGAATTTTCATGTGAGTCCGCAGCAGCAGCCACTCTCTCCATCACACCGACTGCTGCGGGTTCTAAGCTTCCTAAGATTTTTTTATGACACATTTCATTAAATCACAACAATAGCATTAAAACGTAAGACATAAAGAGGAGGTTGGGATGGAGGAAGCTGCGAACAGCATTAGCATGAAGTTATCAGGAGGGTGAGCTAAGGGTCAGGTTCTAGAATGTAAACCAGCATGGACGTGATCTGACGTTACTCCTTGGCTGGTAGCCAAGAATCTGATGACTGAGCCAGTAATGAATGAAGCCACTGTTGCCATCAGCTGGTGATCGTCCGCTGGGAAGATGTGAAGCATTTGCTCTTTATGAGACACATTTCTATACACACATACAGTATACATATACATTTTAGAGATGTAATCTGAAAATACAGCGAATCCCAAAACATTCATGTGACGGCCTCATCTAGCGTCTGTAGGACGTGTGACTCTTTTCCGCCTGAAGCAAAAGTGAAAGTTGGGATGGATGGATGGTTCTCAGAATGTCTGACTTTAACTTGCTAGACACGGTTTATTTCCCATTTCCTACTGAGAGTCAAAGTTTTCTTTTAACTATGGCCACAGTCGTTCCCTAATCTTCACCACGAGGTTATCGCTCTAGCCATTTTGACAAAAGTCCCCTAACTTTTACAAAATAGTAATAACATTTTATTAAAAAGCAACCTGAACAATTTTTATCACATTATGTTGCTGATCCGAGCAACATAAGCATGTAACAAGAATAAAGGGATTTCTGTGCTTTCAAGAAATAAAGTGACCAAAACATTAATGGATGAGAGCGTCCGCTAAATGACCTGTAATAATGATGTAATAATTATGGGACCATGCAATCACAACAGACACAAGAGGGAACATGCAGTTGACGAAATAAAACAGAAAGTACAAACACAACACAAAACATCTAACGAACGGAACGGGACCTGATACGCAAGGCACGGTGATTCTTGGCAACAGGTCGCAGTGTGCTGCTGGATGGTCCCAGCACAGCCTCGACGCTGCCTTTCCTCCTACTGGGAAAATGAAAATGGTAGTTAACCAATGTGGAGCTGTGTTCCGCGCTCTGCACTGACACTACAGTAAAGTCCTTCCAGTTGCAGTGAGCTACGCAAGTCAGTTTACAATGTGTTGCATATCAGGATATGAAGCCAATCAAAGGTTATACTCAGGTTGTATTAAAAGTACTTTAAAAAGTGGACAACTGGAAGGATGTACTCTAAGTACAGTCAACAATCTCCATAATGTTCTTCTTAATAAAACAGTTTTTATAGTAAGCTACAATATTTCATTTGACAGTGAAATGACATACATCTAACAGTTAAGATCTCTCAGCCACTGGAGATTTAGCATCATGCTCCCTGAAAACACAGGTCATGTAGTTGATGAGAGTCTCTGTACATGTGCTGCGGGCCCTGCGCCGCCGCACCAAAAACACTGTTTATGAATTAAAGCTGGTCACGCCTCGAGTCAATGAAGTGGAAGAAATGCCACGCAGGCCAATCGGATTTGCATGAAATTGGGCTCCTTGTGCCACTGGCACATTTTCTCTACGATCACAACACAGTGAAGTCAAACAGGTTGTGTTGATGGATGTTTGTGGATTCTGATCCAATTATTTCAGATAATTTTGCTGTCATTCATTTGTCTCCCTTTATAGTCTATAAACAATGTGGCTTTGTAGGGAGTTGGTTCTGCAAGTCAGCCCCGTATGTGCCTGTATGTGCCCGTGTGCCCGCATGTGCCCGTGTGTGCCCTTATGTTCCCGTATGTGCCCTTATGTGCCCGTGTGTGCCCGTGTGTGCCTGTGTGTGCCCGTGTGTGCCTGTGTGTGCCCGTGTGTGCCTGTGTGTGCCTGTGTGTGCCCGTGTGTGCCTGTGTGTGCCATCTAAGGCCTTGTCCACACATACACAGGTATTTTTGTAAACTTAGCTTTTTATCTGTGTTTTGCCCTTTTGTTCCACACCTAAACAATGTTTTAGATCACTTGAAACTTTTGCAATACTCTGTCCAGGGTGAAGATTTTTCAGAAAATTAGGAACACATAATTATGAAAAATAATTAGTAATTATCATATTTAATATAATAATTAATTATTCTCATGGTATGGAGATTAAACTATTGGACTAAATTTCCCATGATCCTTTGTGTCTAGACCCTCCTTCACTTCCTGCAACTTAACGTCACCTAGGTGTTAAAACTCAGCTGATAAAACCAAAACACATCCATGTGTTCTTTCTCTTCCCTCGGATGTCCCACGGCATCGGCCCAGTAAAGCATGCCACCACAGCCCACAGCATCAGATTTCTCACAGATCACTGGACTTTCTCCATCAACGGCAGTGGATGCGAGCGCTTGTCCAAAGTAAACAAGTTTAGTACATGCAGGCTCTCCACAGCCGGCTAGCCTTCATAATAGGAGCAACAAGTAGTTAGCAAGGCGCTAACTAGCTAGAAGCTAACTACTTGTATTCTGCAAGGTAACAAACGGAGTGACCGGTCTCCTCTGTCCTGACCACAGCTGATTGAGCTGTAACAGCAACAACAACGACTCGACCGGCAGCACGCCGCCATAAAAGAAAACAGCACACTGATTTTCTGTTGTATTGAGCTATCGGGTTGTTTCACCAGTTCATGTGTTAGTATTGTACACACAGACAGAGTCACAGGCACACTAACCATCTTCTGTTATCATACGTGTTACGATCTCGCAATAATTAGGGATTTAGTCTTTTTAACACAGTGACACACAGCTAAAAACTTAAAGCTCCCTCTTTATGTCCTACATACATACAGTATATATATATATATACATACACATACATACAGTATATATATACATACATACAGTATATATATATATATATATATACATACATACATACAATATATATATATATACATACATACATACAGTATATACAGTATATATATATATATACTGTATGTATATGACCAGGGCACGTCCTTTATGTCACGCACGTTACGCAAACTGTACGCACTACTGGGTGTCCACTCCATCCGGACTAGTGTCTATCATCCACAGACAGACGGGCTGGTGGAGCGGTTTAGTTCGTTCACCAGGACAGTCGTAATTGTGATAAGTGGTTAGACCCTCTGTTGTTTGCAGTGCGGGAGGTTCCCCAGGCCTCCACAGGATTTTCTCCCTTTGGGTGTTTTGGACCTGCTTAAAGAAAACTGGGAGGAAGTCAAGCACAAGCAAAAATGAAATTCAATACGTGCTGGACCTGAGACCAAAACTCCATTCACTGGGACAGTTATCACGGGAGAATTTGCTTCAGGCTCAGGAGTGCCAGCAGCGCCTGTTTAACAGAGGGTCACGACTGAGACAATTTACTTTGGTCAACTAATCGGTCTATTGGTTAGTCACGCCAATACTGGTCCAGAATTTCTGAGTATGGCTTCCTACAACTTCTATTGGTGGAATGCTTACGTAGACGCAGTTGGTGGACATGGCGGT
This sequence comes from Bovichtus variegatus, assembly GCA_943593645.1. Lineage (NCBI taxonomy): Eukaryota > Metazoa > Chordata > Actinopteri > Perciformes > Bovichtidae > Bovichtus > Bovichtus variegatus. The sequence continues at coordinate 1,802,707 of CALSCE010010660.1, forward strand.
TGCGCTCAGTGTCCCTATGCTGTCTTTTATCACCCTCTTTTGGGTTGTGGTGATCCCCTTTGCTTTAGACATGACAAACAATCTGTGTCATTTTTCTTATCTCTTGTAGTGAGACGTTACTATGATGGATCTTGAGTACGACGTGAGTGCGTACACATGGATGAAGGTTCTGCACATACAGGGACTTAAAGATGGAGTTTCTTCTAAGCCTGGTGCATTCTTGCTTTGGAGTTATGCATGTCTCAACAGTTTGTAGTAATCTCTGGGATGCTCACTACGGGAATGCTTAATTTGAAGGGCGGAAACCATTGCTGTGGTCTCATCAGTAGTAGAAGAGAATTCTTCTATCAGTGCTTGACGGAGCTCTTTTTTAATAATTTCTGATACTGGGAGGCTGTGTCTGTGTATACTTATGGATAGCTAGATCTGGTCTACAAATGTCATCACTATCTGTGTCAGAGAGATGGCAAGTCTGGTAGCTGTTAGCTCTATCTCTCTGGAGTATGAGGAGCTGAGTTGATTCGCATAGACTTAGGGTCGGTTGGAAATGTTCTGTCTGGAGAGGGACCAGCCTAACAGACAACATCCCTCTTGCTCCTTCACCCCACACCCCCACAATCATTCATCAGTCTTCAACATCCAATACCTCCTGAAATTCCATTAAATCTTTAAAGGACATATTGTTGTGGCGTGGTCCTTGCTAGTGAAGAGCTATTTACAGACTGTGAGGGCTAAAAGCTCAAGAGGCCTAATTCTCCTTTACAATAATCTAATACATGTTTACCATCAAGTAAAATCAGTGTTTTTCTGGTTACGTGGTTGAGTGAAGTTAGACCAATATGGCCCTAATATGGATTTCCTTTAATATGAGATCAGCTTGATACTTTTTCTCTGACCTCAGTTTCCCAGCAGTTGTGAAATCTGAAGAAACATTGGTTTGTATTAAAGCCAAAATTGGTCTACTAATTTATAGGCTTGTTATCTCAAGATCACAATTTAATTATCTTGTTATCTGGGAATATATTAAATTAGAATCCTCTGACTCTTATGACGTACAAATAGTGCTTATATTTAGCTCAAGCGTGATATCCTACTACACTATACTGTTATCCTGACATATGCTGCCCTCATGGTTTGGTTTAAAATAAGCATTTAGTTAAGGTTATGGAACGATCATGGTCATGTTAAAAAACAACATTGACCATTGAGATACTATCATAGTTCACTCTCCTCACGTGTCATGTCCGGTTTTAATTCCTGTATTCCTATATATACTGTATGTGTATATATATATATATACTGTATGTGTATATATATATATATATATATACTGTATGTATATTAATATATATATATATATATATATACTGTATGTATGTATATATATATATATATATATTGTATGTATGTATTTATATATACACTGTATGTGTGTGTATATATATATATATATATATATATACTGTATGTGTGTGTATATATATATATATATATACTGTATGTGTGTGTATATATACATATATATATATATATATACTGTATGTATGTCTATATCCATCCATCCATCCATCCATCTTCAACCGCTTATCCGGGGTC
>CALSCE010010660.1:1809302-1819529 GCA_943593645.1 Bovichtus variegatus
TATATATATATATATATATACTGTATGTGTGTATGTATATATACATTAATGAAGTGTACCTAGAAGAATTAATGCTGTTTTGAAGGCAAAGGGTAGTCACAAATCAAATCAAATCAAGTTTATTTATATAGCCCAATATCACAAATTATACATTTGTCTCAGTGGGCTTTACAGCCTGTACAGGATACGACCCCCTCTGTCCTTAGACCCTCGCACCACACAAGGAAAAACTCCTTAAAAGATACCCCACAATTAGAGGGGGAAATATGGAAGAAACCTGAGGGAGACACTAAGGAGGATCCCTCTCCCAGGACGGACAGACGTGCAATAGGTGACGTGTGTAGAGAATAAACAACATGTTAAAAATACAACATAGACAATCAATGTAACAGAAAACATGATGCGATCGTACATTAAAAAGATGGATCCAGGGGATGTCAATAAAGGCTTCCTGGTGTCAGGCAGGACCAGGGCAACAGGTGCAGCCACGATTCGCGGTCCAGAAGTAATCTTTAATAGTGGCAACCTGCCAGATGAGACCAAATATCGATTGATGTTCATTGACTGCATTTTGTTAATTGGTGAAAATACATTATTAACACTTCCATTTTTGAAAGCATTCTTAGTTTACAGCATTTTTTCACACCTGCCTAAAACTTTTGCACAGTACTATAAACACTCCGGAGCAGGTTAGGGGTACAGCATAAGTTACCCTGGGTTAACCCTGAAGTTACCTCGCTAACCCCAAGTCCTGCTTCGTAGTACAGGCCTCTGGTTGGATCCTTGTGTGTTTGTTACGTGAAGTTTTGTTTTTTATTGCCTGCAACGAACCTTAAATTAAAGTTGTTAAAGTTCCTATTGCCTGCAGTGTCCTGCATTTGGGTCCACCTGCTCCACTCTTCATGACAGAAACAACAAATGATCAACAGACACCAGCGTTAAATGTTTTTCGCAGTTGTCGTATTGCTCCTCGTGTTTCTAGCCACACAGTTTTTGTCTGCTAAATAAATCATTACTTTTTCTTCAGTTCCTGTTGTCGTCTGTTTTTTCAGATTATCACCTGTGCCAAACTGTTCAGGAAATGGGAAATAACGCATCATTTTCTGTTTTTGCAACTATGCAAAGTAGTTGTTGCCCAACCATTTTTTTTTTACACCTGAAAACACCACTGGCTGTATATCTGATCTGAACAGTGATGTGAGAGAATTAATTAAAGGTCACACAATTAAGCTAAGCAGTTTGTATGAATGATACGACAAAGTGTCAGCCCTGTTACAGAGTCAGGCTGCAGACTTCTCTCAGCAACAGGTGCGTAGTGCAGTGTGAGCAGTGGGCTTTTTAATGGCGCCCTGGTCAACTGCCTAGATCATCTTTGCCTAAAAATGGGCTTCAAGGAGACCATCAGAAGAAGATTGGGGCTCTCTCCCAACCCAGTCTGATTCAGTAAAGCCAAAGGCCAGCCTGGCCCACTGTCTAGTGTTGGAACATCAACAAATATTTTTCTCAATCTTTCACACACTTCACACATACACAGACACACACATGCCAAAAATAAAGTTCCCAAACTTCTTTAAAAAGCCTCAGCTTTACAGCTTTACAACCTGACTAATTAAAAGATCTCTCTTAGTCAATTACTTGATTAATTCATAAATAGTTGATTATTGATTGATAATTTTCTCTGATAATGATGATTAAATACAGCCCTTAACAGATTGTTTTTGTTTTTATGCTCTTCTAGGTAAGACTGAACCTGAGGTAGGGAGATAGTGTTGTGATTGCAAATATTTGTACAAACTGTTTAGAGAACATAGAGAAAAAGTCCCAGCAGCATCTGTGATGTTGATATCATGAATGCAAGGTCCAGAGTCTAGTCTAGTCTAGTCCAGAGGAGTTTAGAGGTTTGCTTTTATTATTTTCAATAATTACATTTTCTTACAATATTGCTCACCTCATATTCAAACCAGTGAAATTAAATAAAATAAAAAAGGAATGACATGTCACACGACGACAGAATACAGAGTCCCACAAAATGGAAAGTACCAGTACCTGAAAACTGCACTTCAGCATTTGAATAAATGTTTATGCTTCCGCCGGGCCTATACTAATACACATGGTGACCAATTAAAGGACAATACAACAAGTGTGTCGGTAAGGTGTTGTTCCAGCTTCAGTCGTCCTTCTCATATATTCTTTGAACTTTCTAAAAGATATTCTCTTTTAGAGTGGTGCTTAGATGATGGCGGTGGAGAGCACATGTTACATGTTGCTCCAATAGGTGTTCAGTTGGGTTGAGATCTGGTGACTGTGAATGCCATAGAATATGATATGATACACATCGTTGTCCTACTTGTCAATCCATTCAGTGAGCTCTTGTGACTTAGTCATCCACGAAGAGACCACTCCAATCATGATAGAAATGTTTCATCACATGATGAAAGGGAAACCTATAACTGTGTATAGGTTTGCAGGGACCCTTAAACTCAGTATGGTTCCTGTGTATTTGGATTTTCCTTCATGGTAGCTGTAAGTTATTTCGATTATAAAAGTCTGACCTTCAACGACAACACACAAAGCAACTTCAGAAGGTGCCAGCAGCGGATCTACCTTCTACGGAGGCTGAGGCATCTGGACGTAGCCCATGCCATCCTCCGCAGAATTTAAATTTGGCAAATATTTTTCTGGCTTGGTAAGGGGGCTCTCAGAGACAAACAAAGCCAAACTGGTGATAATCCGGGGGAGCAGTGCTTGAACCCTCCAGCAGCTCTATGAGCAGAGGACAGTGAAAAAAGTAAGTAAAATCATGAGGGACTCAACTCATACATCAGAATCTACATTTAGATGCTGCCTTCTTGCAGGAGATATGCTGCCCCCGTATGCGTGGGTGATTGTCCACCAGTCAGAGGGTCGGCGGTTCGATCCCCTTCCTCCGCAGTCAGCATGTCAAAGTGTCCGTGGGCAAGATACTGAACCCCAAATTGCTCCCGATGGTCAACAGTGTGTGTGTGATTGGTTATCACTGATGAGCATGTGGCACCTTGTACAGTAGCCTCTGACTCTGTATGAATGTGTGTGAATGGGTGAATGCTGACGTGTTGTAAAGTACGTTGTACTAGTGATTGCAAAAGATTGGAAAAGCGCTTTATAAATGCAATCCATTTACCATTCCATTTACAACAAACAGGGGCAGGGCCAGCTTTATCCCTTCTGCTATTACACTACTTAAGAAATAAACCTTGCCTCCACAGCCTGGAAGAACGGGACATGTTGTGCTAACATTCAACATGCAGGAAATTATGTGTGAAAGAGGCTATATTGTCACTTCTCGTGACTGTGGTCTGGTAATTGCCATCAGAACGTGCAGGGACCATGGCCGTAATTTTTACAAGAGTCAGGCAGACTGGAGCTACACTGACTCACTATCACCTCTAGAGGAACAAGTGGTATTATACACTGGACGGAGCAGCTAGCTGTTAGCATGCTAACTTCAGGAGATATCTTAACACAGAGACGTCTTTAACGTCAACACTGTTACCTCTTAACACTCTCTTGATGATGTTTGTGCATTGTTTTAATGGTTTGAGTTTAAATTATGGCATATCTTACACATTGAAGCTTTAATCTGGAATGTAAACAACAGTTGCACATTTACATTTTTCAATTATAAAGACATGTACTGTGCATGTAAATAAAATAGAGCTTGTTTATCAAAAAAAAATACAGGGGTAGGATCCCCCTGGACCCCAATACAGTGTTGTTTAATTGTTCTGCTCTGCTGTACATAAATCAAGTTCACATCTTGGCGGTGCCCCAGAACTCTCAATAACTGTCAACTTTGTTGTTTTCAGATCAGTGAAATTTCAGACGTGCATATGCTTCATATAGATAAGGAGGATGTGCTTATAATTGTATACTCAGCCTAATCAATACACTCACGTGCCGGGGCTCCCTATGAAATAAAAACAGTTTTAATAATTTTTTAAAAATTATTTCACAAGTTGTTAGTCCATATATAATTGACACAATTTATTCACAAGATTATTTATTTCCTATTGTCTTTTTTAATTAATTTAATATTAAACATTTTGGGGTTTTATATTGTAAAATAAGGAAGAAAAAATACAAGATTAAAATTTTCAGTAACGATTTGTAATGGATTAACGAGGCACTGACGTATGGCATTGTCCCGCTGATATGCTATGGGTGTCAGATCAGGAAACATTCTCTGGGTCGTCCTGAAGCACAGTTTCAAACAATACATTTTATCCTGTAATTTGGTGGATTTGTGGATATTCTATTGACTAATTGCAGAAGATGATAGAAAAAGAACTTGACTATTTTTAGGCCAACACAAATAAATATTTACTATTTCCCAACCGAAATGATATCCCTGGCAGTGTGTAAAAAAGTTCTGAGGAGACAAGAGTTACAGACAACACTGCTGACTGAATACATAGTATATGAAAAAACCCCAAAAAAATTTTTATTTATTAATATTTTTATTTTACCTTGGTATTTCTAAAATCCTAGCAACGCCAACTAAATAGGTAGGTTTTCAAGGAATCAATGAAGTAAGAATAGCCTACCCCTCCAAAACATATTGCTCTCACACACACACACACACACACACACACACACACACACACACACAGTGGGCGTGTCTTTCCTCCAGCTGGAGTAACTAGAGGCGGTGCTGCAACGTGCGCCTCAGACCGGGAATGGCCGTGTCTCTGCGCTCTGACACCGGCCGACACATCGCTGCTCTCCGCTCCATCACTGCACTCCTCTGAGCTTCGCGGCTCACAGGCTCCGGGACTAGACACGGATTACATGCTATAGGTAACGATAGTAACATAATAACAGTTGGGTGTGTGATGATATTGTGGGGCACACAGAGTTGGTACTTCGGGGCGTAAATTGGCTGCTGTGAGCCACAGGTGTGCTGGAAAAGATCTATGACAGTAAATGCGATTTCTGCGTGAGTAGCGCGTGCTACTGGGGAAGGAAGCACACTTCATTCTGTGCATGCTGCCACAGCGGACTGAAGAGGCTCGCGCTCTGCAGCCCACATCTCGTCAGCGCGTGGGTGCGGACTGAACACGACTTTAAGGGTAAAGGTAAGTGGACTCCGGTCAGTGCGCGCTGATAGAACCGATCCGTTTCCAGCACACGGCCCTTGGATTCCCCGGCTGTCTTTAACAAACCGTTCATCTCGCCGTGGTTGTACTGTGCGTGCATCTGGAACAGCAAGAGATACTGTAAATACTAAAGTACAGCTGCTGGGTATGATCTGTGGAGGAGCATTAAGGGCAGTACTGGTGTTCTGTAGTCGCTCCATCTCTTCATGTTGCTTTTATTTGCAGAGAGATGAGTCCTATATATAGGCTGATGGAGCTTTTAAAAAATAACTCAAGTATAAGTGTAAGAGGTTGTGATCCTAAACAATCAAGACAAGTATATAGGCTACTTTCCTCGGAATGGAACATGTTCAGATCGATATTTAAAGCAGCAGACTGCAGGTTTCCCTTCTCCTCCAGTCTGCATGCGCGCACTGTTCAGCGGTAGTTCCGCGCGGCTGTTCGGCTCCAGAGGAAACAAGTGCACTGAGCTCTCCAGTCTCCTTCCAGCAGGTTAGTAGACCCTTTTCTCCTTAATATCTGCAGGGCTGGTGCTTATCAACTGTGTTGTCTGTACAGATCTGTGTACATCAGGGCTGTAGCCAGAATATTTAGAAGTACAGAGGTCAAGAGTCCAAAGTCTCCCAGTGCAACCCACACCTAAACCTCACATTTTATATATAGATGTCTTACATGGTTGTGTAAATTATGTTTCAAAGCCTTTCCCATAATGCCAGGAATAATATATAATTGGAGTACTGGCATATCATGCTTTTGGACCTACACAGTCAAATTGAACTATTTTGACATAGATAACCATATCAGGCTTAAAAACTAGCCCAATATAAATACAATATATACCAAAATATTTGTTTAATAATAGTTAACTGCTGCTTCAGAGCATTTTACAAATACATGCAATCTTCTTACTAGCATCTGAAAATTATTTCTGCTTAATACTGTATTATTAACTCTACATTTTATTAACCCAGCACAGTATTAAAATGTCTTGATATCTATACTATTAACTATGGCATTTTCATAATGATTGTTACAGTTCCTTGGTAACTTGCCTGCCTAGTGCCAGACATGTGTTAGTAAGCACAATGACGGCTCCGGCAGCTGACAGTGGTTCAGTGTTTGTGACTGCAGAATGTGGGGCTGTACTCGGGCTGATGCCTCAGAGCTGACTGGCTGACTACTGTGTTTCCTTATCACCTTCAGTGTTTGCCAGCGAGGATGACATGATGATGAGGAGCAGAATAGCACTGTAACAAGCAACAGGAGTATGAGCAGGCTGGGAAAGAGTGGCAGTTGTGATGATGATGAGGAGTAGGATGCCATTCTCGTTGACTACCATTTGTGTCTGAGTGACCTGCTCCGTAAAAAAGGAAGCTTACAGATCTAGTTGAGGCTAAAATAAGTCAATACCAGCAAGAGCCAGTCTGGTGGGTGTTGATGTTGATCATGGAAATAGAAAATATGAAGGTGTGTAGAGGGAGAGAGTGTGTCTCCAGGGAGGGAAGCTTAGGTGTAGTGACGTGTGTGTGTGCGTGCGTGCGTGTGTGCGCGCGCGTGTGTGTGTGTGCATGTGTGTGTGTAACAGTATGAGATATTCCTTTTCTTATTAAAGGTTTGCATCACTTCTGAATGCTCTGATGTGTCTGATCTGCTGCGACTGGCCTGAGTTCAGCTGCTGCACAGGTGGGTCACGTGGCAGACTAGAGCATCTGCAGGCTACTTTTCAGTGGCCTTGCTGACTTGGCTAATGTTACTGTTACTATAAAACTGTAATCTGCACCAGTGGTAGCTCGACCACTCCCGTCAGTCACGTGTTCCCCGCACCTGCAATAATATGCGTTTAACTTATCCAGATACAAATTGCATTATCAGGTGGAAAAGGGGTCAGCGTCTGGTCACCTGGTGATGTCTTTAAAGCATATGACTAGGAGAGTCTTGGAAAATGAAGGGAAATTCAAAGTGTCATTACCTTGTAGCCACTTGTGGCCACAGTGGCTGCTGTTCAGCAAAGGTTACACAGAGTGGATTTATGTCTGTTTTTCAGCTCTGGATCACGGATTGATAGAACTGAGTCGTGATCCACCTTAATCCACTTCATAAAAGCTTTGTCATTAGACTTTCCATCAAGTGCCACAAATGACTGTTGAGGCCACAATATTTTAGTGTCTCTGAATCTTTTTAATTTCGAAGGGTATTTATATGAGTGAGGATGTAAATGAGCAAAGGTGCGGTTGAGTTCATTTGAAGGCACTGCTGCTAATTAAGACCTGATGCTAGGCTGTTAAAGCTGCATCTTGAGTATGTCTGACAGCAATGGAGCACAAAATAGAGTGTGAACGTTCTATGCTGCTGAACCTGAAATACTAGCTGAAGAAACCAGGTACTGCAATTACCCACAGTAGGTCCCTGCGAGAAGGAAGTAAGGCTACTGGGGAGAAGATAGCAGTACGATTCTTCTGCCGGCTCAACCTAGAGTATGGCATGTGAGAGAAGCCTGTGAAATGTTCTCACATTCTGCTGCTAATCCCTCTGAGTGCTAGCTGCACGGGACATGACTCCTTCCTCTTGCTGTTTCTAATAAGAACTGTGTAGATAGCATGAGCAGTGATGATGGAGAGAGTGGCTTAACTGACAGATCAATGCATCTTTATACTTGGGAATGAGGAGAAAAATACTGCTGTAAAAATATTCATACTACACACACAGCTTTGGAAAATTTCTCCTTGAGCTCAGGAGGATATTTCTGTTTAGTTATCACTTAATTGACGAAAGTGGCATGTGCGCTTGGATTACTTAAAAAATCTAGCAACAATTATAAGCATTGCAAGTAGGCATGGAAACGCTACTGAGGACATGTAGCCTACATATTCTAAAATCCACACACACGCACGCACGCACGCACGCACACACACACACACACACACACTTAACCATTTGGCCGTTCTTGTTTTATTTCTATTGAAAGCAATCTTTTTCAAATGTGAGGAACACAACTCTTGGCAGAGAACAACCCTTTACTTTCCAGTGCAGGCTGGAGTTTCCACACAGACATCCACACATACAGAACTGGTAGGGAGCTGCCACCGTGGAGGTTTGGGCCGGCTGCCAAAGGCCACAGTTTACTTGAGGAAACCTCAGCTCTCGAGCCTCAATTGTAAGAGGAACATTTCTCTCCCCTCTGGTCCGGCTGTGGGCTGCTCTCTGCTTTCTCCTCTGTTCTGCTTTGGAAAACAATGGCTTCATATTGGTGGATAAGGTCACCCAGACGGATTATTTTTTTACCTATCCATCAACTCCTTAATGGGCTGTGAAAATGTTTAGAACAGTAGTTTTCCTGCCTGTACTTGCTACACTCAACAGAAGTTGCACGACTTCTACTTGCGTGAATAACTGGGTGTAAAGTGATTCCAGGCACTGCCCTGGCACTACAGCATACAGCTGCTAATGCTTTATGTGCAAGTCCTCTGTTGTTTTTGTGGATTGCTGTGATCCAGACAGACAAAATGCAGACGGATATCCAACTCTACCTGCATGTCCACGTACCAGTGCAGCTGCTCAAAGTTTAAATACAGCAGCGGCCTAAAAGCTGCCATTTAAATCTCACGAAGCAACCACGGCTTGTTTTTTTTGGATCCCAAGACGCCAATTTAGATCAAAGCCCTGAAGAGGGTGTAGTGGAGCTCACACCCAATGGTTTCCATTTGGAGGAATTGAGTTTACCAACTTTTTCAGGCTATTAATAAACCTCTGACAGATATAAATAATACATACATTGTCAGCATACTGCTATAGGCCGATAGGCAGAAGCTCACAAGCAGATTATGTTGTAGAACACAGGAAAGAAAAAGAAAGACTTGCCACAAACTGGCACCTGTTTCCCACATTTTATTTTCAGGCAAGCAAACAACTTTGGTTAGCGTTTTTGTTTCGTTGCTATGACACGCTACTAGTGACTTTTCTCTTTGTGTTGTAATTTAAGATTTGTTTTTGAATGTATTATGAAGTTCTATATCAACCAATACACTAAATAAAAAATATAGATCAAATATCAATAATTGTATTGAGTTCACAAATCCAGTGCTCCAAGTCGTCCAGTCCGTGGCTCTTCAACGCGCTGTGAATTAGTTAAAGTTACGGTACATCGCCAGAATGACGGACGGCCATCAGATTTTTCCGTCATTGTTTTAAAAAATCAGTCAATGACAATTTTCAGTTCACGCGACCTCCGGCCAGTTGTATTAATAAGTAGGCAGGTTTTGTTACTTACTGATCTAGCTTCATAGAACGTCTCTCCGTCTTTCCCCTCTTTTCCTCCTTGTCACCAGGGTTTCCAAGGTTAACATTACTCCGGTTGTACCGCTACCTGGTTCTGTTGAGTTGTCTCTTAGCGAAATGCTCTCTGGATATGTGATATGTGTATATGTTGAAGGATTTTATGTGAAAGGGAGAACGCGACCCGGAGGCAGAGAGAATTACATAGTGAATGCAAGACTTATAGGGACCCAATCTAATGCCGATGGTGTCCTTAGTCTACAGTCTTTCCTTTGTGCAATCAACATTTACTTCACAATCATTTAAAGCAAACATGTTGTCCATTGCAACTCCTGGGATCCTTTTTAGGAGAGAAATAAAAATTTGGTTCCAAAATATAAAAATATCTCTGTCTGCAGGTCATGGCTTCCCCTCCTTTTCAGTGGGAGTACTGGCTGCCAGTTATTGAGCACCTGAAGTCAGTTTCCATTCAGTGCATTCCTAAGATACACGGAGCATATTTACAGCTGTGAAGTCTCCTTATTCACACAGAGCAGACTCGGTGCAGAGCAATACGCTGCCCGAGTTGTTTTGTAGCTTTAAGCATGTATGAAGCTGCTGCAGTGCCTTAATGCAACAGGCCAAGAACGCCTCAGCAGTAATTAGTAGTTTTTAAGGAAAATCAGAGCGGACATGGAGCTGTCGACAGAGATAAAGGAGCATGTCTGGGCTCTGGAAACAGCAGATCTCAACATGATCTGTTGCACTGACCCCATAATAATGATGGTGGATTGCACACACACACACACACACACACACACACACACACACACACACACAC
>CALSCE010010660.1:1819539-1838314 GCA_943593645.1 Bovichtus variegatus
CACACACACACACACACACACACACACACACACACACACACACACATTTGGAAGTCCTGCTTGTTTATGAAGCCTCTAATGTGCCAAGATATGTGTTTGGAAGGCAAGTCCTATTACCCATGTCCTACAAAATGTGTGTGTGTGTGTGTGTGCCTGGTGATGTAGTTGATGAATAAATAAAGGTGAAAGTGAGAGCAGTTGTTTTGCCTGTACATAGCAGGGAACAGTGCTCAGGTTAACAAAAAGAACACCAACGTGTGTAAGCGTGTCTTTCTTTTCGTAGGAAATATAATGACTGAACTTAAGTGGAAGTCTTGACTAGTTTCAAGATTTACACTGTTAAAATTAAGAACTACCAAGAAGGCAGGGGAACAAAAAGAAAAAAAACATCAACCAGCATAATTTACAAATAATAGGGTCAGTTTTATCATTATAAAACTGACCCTATTATTTGTAAATGATGCTGCTTTAAATTTAAAGTCATCACTTAAAACACAAACCTTTACTAGATCATCTGACCAGTTTTCACGAGCACAAGGCCCCCTGTTGAAATATCAAAAATATTCCGACTCTCTTCGGCTCTGGTTTCCTTAGGCTCTCCCCCTGACAGATGGTGTCCAATCAGGTTGTTGCCTTATGATGTCAGAGTGGCTGTCCATGGCCTGATGGTGCTTTCAGATTGATTATAACATGAATACAGGTGAACAGGACACCAGGTTGGTATCAGCAGGAGCTCAGAGGATATCTGATCTTTTGTTGTTACGTGAAATGATGTAACGTCTCCCCCCCGCCTGTCCAGAGCTGCTGTCAAATGCAGAGAAAGGACTTTTTCTGTTTCTTATCACAACTTGCTCATACACACTCACACACATACAGGACACATACTAGTGTGTCATATCACATAGGAGGCTCTTACCTTTTCATATTCACATTAACGTAAAGGGTGTACACACTGTGTTACTATAGTGCCCTTTGTGCGATGTGTTTAATAAAACGTGAACCTACTCTTGATGGGTTTCATCCCTCATCTGTCTGCTGGCTGTCAATCATTTCTGCTGGCTGCTGCTACAGCATCGAGCACCGTCCTGTCTGCCTTACACTGATATGTATTTCAACACAGATTTTTGGATTGACGCTAAAATACTTAATGGAAAGGAAAGCATGTCAGTATTTTAGTAAGATGAGAGAGAGAGAGAGAGAGAGAGAGAGAGAGAGAGAGAGAGAGAGAGAGAAAATAATTGCACACTCGGAGTCACTATGCAAACAAGATTTTATTAAATTTACCAATGTTTTGACATGATTGAGAGTATTTTAGTAAACACATTCCATTAAAATCTTTCACCGCAGCAGTTACCACTAAGGTCCCCTCGATCTGGACTTCAGTAACGTTACGGCTGGCCACTGATGTTCTGGTTTTTACACATCAGGCTTGGCTTATCATGGGGAGTAATACTTAGTCTATGAAAACACTTCAATATTCAATGTGTAAGATATGCCATCATTTAAACGTAACACAATAAAACAATGCACTAACATTAACAACAGAGTGTGAAGAGGTAACAGTGCTGACGTTAAAGACGTCTGTGTGTTGTGTTGCAGAGATATCTACTGAAGTTAGCATGCTAACAGCTAGCTGCTCCGTCCAGTGTGTAAAACTCTCATCTACATCTATAATCTCTATCTAAAAAATAGATGCTAGCTACTGCTCTGGACTGCTGTAAAGTGTAACATTCTCTCACTAATCAGAATCAGAAAATCAGAATCAGAAAACCTTTATTCGTCCCACAGCGGGGAAATTTACAGCGCTACAACGGCAAAGGGACAGTGCAGATAAGAGGTTAAGTACAACTGTAAGTACAAAATATAAGTACAAAAAAACACAACAACCTAGACTGGCTATGGCTATGCCTACACCTGCCAAATGTCTTTTTGCAAAGGAAAAGATGAGTCACATGTCTTGACTATATTACACAATCTCTTACATGTATGTAATGTGTGACATTACACTGATCCTATGTAAAGCAGCTTTCACATTGACCCGGGTGACTTTATATGACCATTTCAGAGGACTGACTGAACTGGCTGATCTAAATATTTCATTGGAGAATATCATTCCCCACACATCACCTTGTCTTTTCCAGTTGCTCTCATCTTTCACTGCCTCTCTCCCCGTATATTCACCAGCAGCCACCGATTTAACTCCCTTTGTTTTGAATCTTTCTTCTGTTCTCAGCCAGTGGTGCACACTTTGAGGTGATTTTGAGGATGCTTGCAGCTCGACATGGTTTCAACACAACTCCTATCCATTATTTAAATCTTAAGCAAGAGAGAGCAAGAATATTCAGCTCGCAGGCTGTGCTATTACCTCATGTTCCTCACATCGCTAGGCACTGTGTGTGTGTGTGTGTGTGCGTGTGTGTGTGTGTGTGTGCGTGTGCGTGTGCGTGTGCGTGTGCGTGTGCGTGTGCGTGTGTGTGTGTGGGGGTGTGTGGGGGGGGGGGGGGGGGGGGGGGGTGGATTTTACTCAACAACTTATCCATAAAAGCTGCAGTAAAAGCAGCCTTGAGGAGCTGCACCTGAAACAGTTTCCTATGTAGGTTACCATGATGATGGTCAAAATGCTGTCTTCATTGTATTCCACTATGGCGAAAACATGGGAGACAGTACATGCGTAACACAACAAAGAAGAGAAAAAGCATACAAAAGGTTAAAGGGTCGGTTCATCTAAATCAGCGGCCCCCAACCTTTTTGCACCAAGGACCGGTTTCATGCAAGACAATTTCTCTACAGACCGGGGGGCAGGCATAACAAAACACACAATAAAGTGCAAAATATATAATTAAATTATTACATATACAATGTAAATGTAATAATAGTAATAATAAATGTAGTAATTTTAATTATGCACTTTATTTATATTACTATTACATTGTAATATTTATGATATAAACATAAAAATGTTTACAATAAATATTACCAACACCAAAAAAAAAATGTTTTATTCTCTCTGTGCGGCCTGGTACCAAATGATCCATGGCCCGGTACTGGTCCGCGGGTTGGGGACCCCTGATCTAAATGACTGAATGTTTTTTTCACTGACCACCTGGGGTATCTACACACAGACAGTTCTTCTTTTAATTTCACAGGTTTAGACAGTTCTGCACTTCCACTGTGACCTGTATCTGGAAACATTACCTACATAATGACATATGATCCCAAATCTTTGCATTTACACCTGGTATTAGGATTGACACACCCCAAAAGTCATTTTCCATCTCGAATACGACCTCTCATTGATCTTATGCAAATTCCACTCTGCCTCGGCAATAATGGGGTTGAAGCAGAATTCTCAGAGACATATATCTCAAACCAATCAAAACCAGTATGGAGAGATACCTCGATGCTTTGTTAAGACTTATAAGATGCTGTAGGGAGTTGGTTTTCTGCAGCTAACTGAATGTTCCATGTTCCTCTCTCCCTACAGGCCTGTTAGTGTGCATGTCTTCATGTGTGATTGCCCACATAGATGGAATGAGATGACAGGGAGAGATCTTATTTTATATGAGTATTACTAGTACAGTGGTGTATGAATATAGACAAGCCATGTGAAGACCACGCTGTTTGCTGTAAAGTTTCCCCTTGAACTGGGAATTGTGTTGTGCTTCACTCAGGCAAGGCTTCTGCACAGTAGGATTATTGTCGAGGCATGGCTTTGAAGTGTCCCCAACACACGTCGACAGATACAAACAGTCAGTAGACTTTCGGTGAGAACATTAGCATTTGTCGATAGTAGAGAGGATGATGGCTCCGACATTTGACAATAATCCATTTAGGGAGAAGAGCATACAATTTCTTCTCATGTCTCTGTGGTAGATTCCAATTACCTTCTATTTGTCTGATGCATATATTTCCCCATTCAACAGCCAATAGACAGCCATAGGAGAATGGCCAGCTCAGTGTTGAGCTGCTGCCACCGCTCCTCTATAAAAGATTTTGTCAATAAACTGATGCAGTCAAATGGAAGCCTCTACTCCCTCGGCTCATAATTCATTCTGATGTCAAATCAATGGCTTTAATGATGTGTATGCAGGCCGACATGCATGGATTTATTTGCAATCTAATGTGTATGCGTTGATAGTAATATAGAAGTTAGGTGTAATCCTTTTTTGTGTGTGAGAGCGTTGTAGGTATATTAGAAATGAGAAATTAGGCCTTTCTTTGAAATAGCCTGATATTAAAGGCGCAAAGTATGATACCTGGTAACCTGCTCCAAAGAAATAGGGGGCAGCATTTTACCTCTACTATTGGGTCCGTACAATCTAAATTTCCATCATGAAAATCAGATGACTACTGTGTAGTATGGTTATCAATTAAATGTCTTGATTGTGTTGCACGAAATGGATCTCAGACAGAAAAGTGATCACTCATTCTAAAGCAGAATTATTTCTATACTACTGACGTGTTTCTTTTTGCAACCACATTTTCCTTTTCTGTGTTTTTCTCCTTTTTCTCGCTCATTTTCAGGTTGCAGTCGACAACTAGCACGGCCTGCTTTGGTAATTTGAGAAATTGTTGAAGAATGATTGTGATTGGTGGTTCAATGTGCATGCAGAGCCTGCATGTCACTCACTAGCAACAAACGCTGTGTATCCAAGAACCCTTGAATTGAAGTGAATGATGTTCGATCAGACAGACTTCTCCTTCGGAGATTAGTCATGGAAAAGGTTTTCCTTTTGTATCAAGCAGCAAAAAAGTTGTTTAAAGTTGATTGTGGGTGTAAGGCCCATCTTTGGACATCATCAGATGTCTGGAGTTGAAGGACTGAATCTATACATTTTGCCCTCTGTGGGAGTGCAGTCTTGCACTTATCTTTTGGTTTGGTTGGCATTATTAAACCGTGTGTGTGTGGTAAGCTTCTCGTTCCGCACATGTCCTCCAACATTCGGCACTGCCTGATAGACTGTATTTTGATAAGATTTTTGGTGTTAGAAAGAGCCTCATGCTGATTTCCCAGACAAATTATTTGCAATATATTGATTGTGGGGGTGGGGACTATTTCCATTATTTTTTATTAACTTTCAGAAATCAACAATCTGACAATAACACTAATTTCATACAGTGAGGAGCCAGGTTTGCGTTGGTGAGAAAGGATTTGAGATTCTCCCTCAACCTCTATTTTGTCATGACACAATTTCCATTACTTTCATGTGTACAAACAATGGCAACACCATTAATGCCTTCAAAGCAAGACTATCCAGAGGTGTGCACTGTTATCCCCATATTTGAAGGATTATTGTGTCCTCCCTTCTTGAAGACGTTTCACCATTGTTTGTTGTTGCTATTTACATTCTTCCTGATGCAAATTCCAAAACACTACAGGAATGCACTACTGTTTTGGCATACCACATGAAGACACCAAGACCTTAAGGAACATCATAGAAACCATGCTCAACATTTTTAGCAATTTGCTGGTGTACACTTCTGTTATGGATACGTTCAGAAACCAGGGACCCCAGTATGCAGAAATATAAGACTATAGAATAGGCAGTAATAAATAATCATGATAAAATAATACATTCATACTGCATGCAAAAAACAACCTTGTTTTTGTCCAAAACTGCATTGGCCTCTTTTCCGACAAGCTAGCATGACATAGTTGGTGCCAATGGATGCCTTAGGTTGTCAATACGAGTATCTTCACTCTAGCAGCCTGATACAGCCTCTGAAAGACAGTAATGTCGGCCGAGGACACCGGCGTCTTAGGGGAGTTAGAGGTTCGAAATGGCTCTTTTTGTTGGGTGTCAAATCTCTGTATAGGTTTTGGTAATCATAAGGTGAGCCCCCAGCTTGAAGTAACTGGTAGTAAATTTAGGAATGTCCCAATGTAAAATATAATACTATTGAGCAGTATCAGAGGCTAGATCTTGCTGTCTCTCTGTTGTTCATTGATTATCCTATCTGCCTGTCTGCGTCACAACACATGTTGAGACACACTGATTGGCTTTAGCTGGAGGCAAGATGATCCTCACACAACACTAGATAGAATACACTGTACTGGCTACTATGCCAACAATAACACTAGTTTGTAGTATTGAGCAAAAATTAAAAATAAAGAAAGTCATGGGAACTGCAATCAGTGGCCGTCAAACTTTCCTCCTGTTCCAAACAAACTAAAGCTGTATTTCTTGCTAAGGGACATTGATTCTTAAAAGTAATAGTTATATAAGTAAATTATTATTATTTTCTCACACTATTCATTATGAAACTGAATTAAATATAGCACTGTTGCCACACACAGTTGAAGTTTAGCGAGGTATTCAGGTTGTCTCTGATCATTCAGATGTGTGTGAAGCCTTTCTGTTGGCCCCTCTGGTTCATTTAAACATCATTCTCCCTATAAGCACTTTAATTTAAATTTTCTGAACTAGGGATGTCACAATAGCAGAAATTTACTAGTCGATACCAATACCAGTAAAATTCAGTACCACAGTAAAAAACAAAACAATAAATCCCATGTAAGTGGGCTTACATTACATTCTTACGTTTGAATACTGCTTTTTGTTAGGAAGTTTAATAGGTCATATTTCCCTCTAATATTGATTGTAATAACAAACAATGAAACATACATAGAGCAATGAAACATGCGTATGGCGAAGTGCTTAGCAATCAGTGACCAGGACCGCCTGATGGCCAATCACAGCACATTATGGTTGGACTTGTTGCAAAGCAGGTGGGAAAATAATTACACCTGAGCGACACAAAAATGTAAATGGAAAACAGTAAATGGTTACACATTTTGGGGGTGCACCCGGACGGCCTGCACAGACCCTCGCGGACATGGCGAATGGCGCAATTTGTGTCACGAGGACCATCATGGACCCTCGCAGAGGCGGAGAGTATGGATTGGCCTTCAAGGTCTTCTTCTCAAACACGCCCCATATTATATACGGAAAACCCACCTGTTTCGACAAGTAAATAAAAAAATATATAAATACAAATACATTGTTCTTTGTATGTAGCACTTAATAAATTGGTTGGCTTACTTATAGATAAGGGTTGAATAGTTATTTCTCTCGTTTCTGTTTGTTGCACTTACTTTGGTTTGGCTTATTTGAAGCTATTGTTCTGCACTTATATGACCACACCTATTTAAAGCTAATGTACTTGCAAGATTCTTGCTGTTCGGAGTCGTATCCTCATGATTGTTTGCACTTATTGTAAGTCACTCTGGACAAAAGCGTCAGCTAAATGAACTGTAATGTGATGTAATGTTCCCAGATAAGATTCAGACAGCTTCTCTGGCATGAACAAAATATATTGCAGATTTCAACCAACAGCAGTATTTAACACAGTGTCTCCAAAGTGAAAGAGGTGGCACATCAGTGGTAACTTTATTAATTATTTAGAGTTATTGATTATCCTCCACAAGGTGATGTCGTTCAGGATTTTATGGTAATTCACCTTCTGTACTATTCTCCATCAAATCTGCAATCGGTTAATTTTATATGCACAAAATAACAATTTCTCTCAATACCTTCTAGTGGTATTTATCCATCCAAATAATTTGTTTCCAGAATCTGTTTATTTATTTTTAATTTAGTTTAGTAAAATATCCTTGACGTCCAAATTTAGAGATTTTATTTTGAGTTTAGTCTTAAACACAGGGTAAGGTGTTTGCGATTTAACACACAATCAAATAGTGACAGCTGGTGACAACAATTTTTTTTTAATACACAATCCACAATACACGCGAGGTCACATTTAACAGCCAAACTGATGTAATGAATGTCCTGCATTTTGAGGCCCCATGGAAGTTGTTTGCTTTGCCTGATAATCCAGTCTTGGTGACAACTGAACAAAAGACAAACACATGGCTCAATTTCTGGTTTGCTAGCCCTGTTGTAAAATGAGCAATGAGTATGCAACAGTTTTTGGTTATAAGCCCTTGGAGATATTGTTCAGTTATTACTTTAATCCTAACTTAATTTTCTAGTAAAAGACTCTTGTAATTGTTAAATTCTTCCAGAAGTCCTAGGTGTCTTTCTGAATTGAACAGAGTTGTGTAGTTTGCAGTGCAATCAGCCATGTGTTGTAGTCTTAATATGCCCAGAATACACAGGAAATTAATCCTATTGAAGATAGTCAAGAACTAAACATCTTTGCAAAAGAGATCCATCTGAAGTCTTACATATCCTAGACATTGTTAGCGCTCAACTTTGTTGTAGGTCTGCATTTCCCTCGATCGAAGAGTAATAGTATGATATCATTATGATGCTTTTTCAATGGTATTTTTAGACATGACTGTCACACATACACACACATAAAGCTGACTGACTTCAAAAAGAGAATTTACAACCCAAGTTGTCTGAAACACTCCGTAATTACAGATTTACAGTAGATGAAGCCTTCAATCATGTAGTAGGTCAAGGACTGCAGGGAGTCATCAGAGGCTGCTTCTATAGCTAAATTACACACTTATACACACTGACTGTGGTGTCTGCCAGAGAGGAATATATGCCAGTGCAGTGAGGAAATTTAAGGATATTTTAGTAATTTCTCCCTTATGTCATGACTTGAAAAAGTCACTGGCAGCCATCAAACATCATGCTCTGTTAGTGGGATCGATGTGTTAACATTGGCCTGATATTTGGTAGCTGTGTGTATTTGCATTCATAAAAACTGGATAAGAGTTGCCTGTTTGAATCATAGTTGACTATTATGGCAAATACAATTGACCCTGGCTGAGGGTTTTATAAAGAAAAGCTTTTTTCTTCTTATCTTCTTTTCCCAGTCAGTCATCACATATTAAACACGCCTTAAAATAAACCAATGCTGG
Organism: Bovichtus variegatus; assembly: GCA_943593645.1. Taxonomy (NCBI): domain Eukaryota; kingdom Metazoa; phylum Chordata; class Actinopteri; order Perciformes; family Bovichtidae; genus Bovichtus; species Bovichtus variegatus. The sequence goes on from CALSCE010010660.1 coordinate 1,828,376, forward strand.
TTAGAACACTGTTGACAACATATTATAGCTGATTAATTATATGTTCAACTACCTGAAGTAAATTGACTAATAGTTCATCAAGCCTGCAATACAATGGTTGCCACTGGACAGTGAAGCAGCTACATGTATAGAGCCAGATGTTTAAACTATAACCACTAATGTGTTTGCAATTAGTCAGTGTAAATATGAACCGGACCAAACTAAAAGCTTACAATGTATAATTGTTTTAGTCTGAACCAAACTACAGATGTGAAGGCAACCTAAGACGTCATTGGGATCTTTAAATTTCATGTATTCCCTTTGTTTCCAGTCATCATTCGGGCTTAATAATCAATACAAAGGGGGACGTTAGATGGTGTGTACTCAGCTGAAATATTTCCTCATAAAAAGCAGTTATACCATACAGGCTTCAGGCTGAGCCTGCTGATGGTCTCTCAGGCTACACCAAAGGTTAGAAATCATTTTAGAAATGATATTCTGCATCCCCTGCCTCCGGCTCTCTTTGCTCTCTCAACTCCCTCAGAAAAGGGTGATGATTTACAGTTCTGATAATGTACAGTCATTTTTAAAACCTGGAGGAAATAAAGAATAAATCCAATTTAAGCTTCCATATCCACGCACTTCTTGGTTACTGGCAGGACACTGGTTGACGCTGCAGTCCCTTGCAGTGACTATTGGAGATCTAGCATGGAGTGTGTTGCGATGGAAATTACATATTGCACCACTTCCTGTGTCAACTATGTGGCGCTAGATCACACACGCTTAACAAACATTGTTACATTACATTACATTACAGGTCATTTAGCTCTCATCCAGAGCGATTTACAGTGAACTAACTACAGTTCACTGTATTTTGATAACTTTTCATCCTCAAGTTCTTTAGATGGCACTGACCAACATTTTAAATCTGTAGGAGAAGTTTGTTAAAGTACGGCACCTGTAAAGGGTGAAAAAATGCCAAAAAGTGCACATGAAATTCAAAATGTCTGACTTCCTCCAAGAGGCCTTTTTGTACGTCTCCACATGATACATATGCCTACCACATTTCATAAAGCTTTTACTTGCCAAATTGCAACATCTAAGGCCAACCCAAAGGAGTTTTTGAGCATCCCTAGCACCTCGCAAATGCTCAGAGACTTCAATTAATTATGTTAATAATGCTACCAGTTTCAATAGGTCCTCCACTCGGACCCTAATTAAAGTGAGCTTCTGCCCTGCAGGGTCCTCTCAACAAAGAAAAGGTGCTTTAGCTGAATATGACGCAGGCCCCCAGCCTCCTAAGCACTAACCTATGGCCAAACGATTAGTGCAATTTAATACGTGTCATTGTCCATCAGAAACCAAGCCTCATTAATTATTTTCTATTTTTCATACAATGATAGAAACAAAGTAAGAGATGAGTGGAGGCAGTCAAAAGTCTGTGTAATATCGCACAGGAAAAGATTGGATAAGGAGCTCAAACAGGGTTTCTGTGCCTTCTCCCTCACTGTCAGCTTGTTGCAGTTTCAATAAATCTACCTAACACAGGAAGGCCAGGTGAGGCTTTGTTCTCCAATAAATGTAGTCACTGTTCTGCTCCAAACACAGAAGCATGCATAATGAATGTGACTTTATGTCAGGTGCAGTGTTTAAAAAAACAGTCTTCTAAATAATATGATTGTTTGGATCTCTCTCAGTATTTTATTCTCTCAGATGACATTGTGTGCGCAATATTGTGGGCTGATGTGAGATATTCTGCTGTTTTTAATACTTTATTATTTCTGATAGTGAACATTTTAAAGCCAAAATAAAACAGATGTAGTGTGTTCTTCAGAGTCTTGTCAGGATGGGTAAAACTCCTCTGAAACAATATTTATAGAGCATCATGGTACGCAAAAAGGAAATGACAAAAACAATTTTTATGTCAGTGTGATCAGAGATAAACCTCCATCACATTGATAGCACAGAGGCAGGAGATTTTGTTTTAGAAATGGGAGGACAGATTAATGTCAGCTGCAGTCAGGTGTTGCTTTACCACACCCAAAAAACTAAAGTTGTGGGATACATGACATAAATTTCTAAAGCAACTTTTAGTCCCTAGTATGGGTCAAGATCCAAAACCACTGGATACTACATTTCTTGTCACTGATCCTTCTGCCTTGTAAACACCCTCATCATTCAAACTGCACCTGCCACCCCCTGCAACTGGCGTCTGGGTTAGGTGTTCTTTCCCCAACATTTGTCCTTCCTCCTGAGCCACAGTCAGAAGCTGCCCTTCTCTGCCAGTTCCTTCATTGCCTTCTTTTGTTTTCCTCCTGTGACTTCTGCATCCCCCAGCAGCCGAAAGGTTGAGACCCCTACAAAGCCACGTCATCGAACCTCAACTGGGTAGATGGTGCACCTCCAGTCTCCCTGCACTAAGCAGCCAGCTCTGAGTACTTGGTCTTCTTTCGTTCAAAGGCGGTCTCAACCCCATCCTTCGAGTGAGTTCGATGAGGTGTACTGCTTTTGCCATTGTGGACCACACCACTATGTGAGGATGGAGAAACGTGGTGGTAATCTCCATGGGGAACTGAAGCTTCCTGCCGAGATCAACTCTCAAGTTCCACTCCTGGTCAGAGGGGAAGAGCCTTGGTATTTTCCTCTGCCTGCCCTGACAAAATGGATGTGGTGTTCCATTGGTGGTAAACATCCTCTGCTTTCCTGTCTGCGCCCCTCCAGCACCTTAGCCAGCTTTCTCAGGACCTTCTGAGAGCTGCTTGATCACTGTTTTCCACATCTATTTTTCAGAGAGCTCTGCTGTATACTGTCTTCCCATGCTTTTGGTGGGTTGCTCAGACAGGAGTGGGATTTAACAGTAACATCTTTATCTCGCCTCCTACGATAAAGATCTTACTGTTGTTTCTGACTCCTCTTCTGAGTCAGAAACGACAGTGAGCTACGCGACTTGGAGGGCTTGATCCTTATTCTTGCCCTGGACATCAGTTCATCCATCCTTTTCAGCAGACCTACATGGTGTTGACTGAAGGAGGCTGGTGACATCGTCCATGTAGCTCCTCAGTGGAGGTAGTCTCTGTCCAGATGGTAGTTTGATCATTCCCACTGTCTCGCTCCAATGAGGATTATCTCAAATCGCTGAATTGCAGGATCACTGTTCTGCCTCATTACATGTTGTTCCAGCTGCTGCCTGCTGACTTCCAGCTTCCCACTCTCTTTCTCCTCCAGCAGTTGTCTGGCATGCTTGAAAGAGTCTTGAAGATGTTGGCTTTTTCTTCTTCCTTACGTTTTCTGTGCTTACGGATGCGCTTAACTCTGCGAAGGCTGACTAGCTAGCTCTTCCTCCGCCGTCTGACCTCCTCCCAGTGCTTTAAGGCCCTCTTTCACTGCCCAAGTTGCCTTCATCCAATTCTTGCAAAGTTGTCGTCCCCTTTGCACCAACTGGCAGATCTCTGCTGTTTTTCTTGGCTCAGTTCTGCAGGGGGCTGGCAGCTCTCTCCGCCATCAGGCCTTCTGCTACTTCCCTAACTTCAGCAACGTTGGGTCAGCACTGTGGTTTTCAACCTGGCTTTTGGTCCCTCTTGTCTGACCTGACACTGCAGTGCAAGGTTGCTGTTGGCCTTTCTCGCCACATCTTCAAATCAAATCAAGTTTATTTATATAGCCCAATATCACAAATTATACATTTGTCTCAGTGGGCTTTACAGACTGTAAAGGATACGACCCCCTCTGTCCTTAGACCCTCGCACCGCACAAGGAAAAACTCCCTAAAACCCCCCCTAAAAGAACACAACACCTGTTGTGTTCTTTTATTTAGAAATAGAGGCGCATAGAAATCAATTTCAGAAAACTTCTCTTCATATTAACTGTATTTATTCGATGATGATATGGTACGCATTGCAAAAGTACTCAGCTGAGGACCGCCCCATTTCACTGTTCCACAGACCACATTTAAGTAGTTACTCTGTCTCACAGATCCATAGAACGGCCACGATCTCTTGTTTACAACATATTTTATACCTGCCGCCTTTCAGGTATAATCTTCTCCCATTGGTTGGCTGGGGCCAGGTCCTATTGGCCCCTTGTTGGCACTTAGGCGTGTCCATGCCTCTCAGTAGTTTACGTAGTTCTTGTCAATACTCGTGCCGCAGCATTTTGAATCAACTGAAGAGTCTTAAGGGATTTTTTGGGACAACCTGTTAATTGTAGTAATCCAGCCTTGAAGTAACAAATGCATGGACTGCTTTTTCTGCATCGTTTTGAGACAGGATGTGCCTTATTTGTGCAATGATTGGTCTGATAGATTGATAGATATAATTGGGTATCATCCGCATAACAATAAAAGTTTATGCAGTGATTCCTTATAATATTGCCTAAAGGAAGCATATATAAGGTGAATAGAATAGGTCCAAGTACAGAACTTTGCGGGACTCCATGACTGACTTTGTGTTAACGATGAATCCTCCATGTAAACCATACAAACTGAGATCGCTCAGATAAATAACTTAAACCAGTTTAGTGTGGTTCCTGTTATGCCAATGAAATGTTCCAGTCTCTGCAGCAGAATGTCCTGGTCAAAACAGTGTCAAAAGCAGCACTGAGGTCTAACAAGATAAGCACAGAGACAAGTCCTTTGTCTGATGCCAGTAGAAGGTCATTGGTAACTTTCACCAGAGCTGTCTCTGTGCTATGATGAACTCTAAATGTAGATTGAAAAACCTCAAATAAACTATTGTTTACTGTTTTGCGACTGCTTTCTCAAGGATTTTAGCGAGAAATTAAAGGTTAGATATCGGTCTATAGTTGGCTAAAACCTCTGGATCAAGACTGGGCTTTTTAAGAAGAGGTTTTATTACAGCTACTTTAAATGATTCTGGTACATAGCCAGATAATAGAGAGAGGTTGATCATATTTAATAACAAGGTTTTAAATAAGGGTAAATTGAGTCCAAGAGACATGTTGATGGTTTAGACGACAAAATTGTTGAAGTTAGTTGGTTAAGGTCGATCGGAGAAAAGCAGTCTTGATATATTTCAGGTGTTACAGCTGTTTTTTATTTTCCTGTGTTAGAAGTTAAGTCATTACCGATTGAGGGCAGAAGGTGATTCATTTTGTCTCTAATAATTAAAATTTTATCACTCATGAAGTCGTCACTACTGAGCGATATAGGAATAGAAGGCTCAGTAGAGCTGTGGGTCTCTGTCAGCCTGGCTACAGAGCTGAAAAGAAACCTGGGGTTGTTCTTATTTTCTTCTATTAATGAAGAGTAATAAGCTGCTCTGGCCTTACGGAGAGCCTTCTTATATGTTTTAAGATTATCGAGCCAGACTAAACGAGATTCTTCCAGTTTGGTAGAACGCCATTTCCTTTCAAGTTTTCTCGACTTTAGTTTTAGTTTGCGGGTTTGGGGGTTAAGCCACGGAGCTTTTTCTGTTTTATTATCTTCTGTTTTAGAGGAGCGACAGAGTTGAGTGTTATTCGCAGTGAGGCTGCAGCACTATCAACAAGATGATTCATTTGGGACTAAAGTTATTATAGGAGTCCTCCGTTATATTGATATTGAGACATGGTAATGAATTAAGACATCGAGCGTAGGATATTTTGCTTAATGGCTTGCAGTCCAGTAGCAGGACTTCAAAAGTTATTAAAAAATGGTCTGATAAAAGAGGATTTTGTGGGCGTATTAATAAATGTTCAATTTCAACAACATATGCCAGAACAAGATCCAGGTTTAAACAGTGAGTTGGTTCATGTACATTCTGACTGAACCCAATTAAATCTAATAATGAGATAAATGCAGTATTAAGGCTGTTATTATCGACGTCCACATGAATATTAAAGTCACCTACAATAATTACTTTATCTGTTTTAAGGACTAAACTCGATAAGAATTCTGAGAATTCAGATATGAATTGAGAATACGGACCAGGAGGGCGGTACACTATAACAAATAAGATTGACTTTCTTGTTTTCCATGTTGGGTTTGAAAGCGTAAGAACAAGGCTTTCAAAAGAGTTATAGTTTAGTTTAGGTTTAGGATTGATGAATAGGCTTGAGGTGAATATGGCTGCAGCTCCTCGGCCTCGAGGAACGTGAGTATTAATATGACGAGGCGGAGTGGATTAATTTAGACTGACATGTTCTTCATGTCTCAGCCAGGTTTCAGTGAGACAAAATAAATCAATCTGATTATTTGATATTAAATCATTTACTAATCCAGCTTTAGATAAATCATTTACTAATCCAGCTTTAGATGACAAAGGCCTGATGTTTCAGAGTCCACATAAAATGTTTCTATTCAGTTGCACTTTTGCAGTGGTGGTGTTAATTTTTATTAGGTTTTTATGTACAACTCCTCTTCTGTTTACTATTGATTTTATTGATTTAAGTGGTCGTGGGGCAGAAACAGACACATTTGAGTGGGTGACTGCCCGGATGGAAGCACAGAGAAGTCTGTAAGACTGAAACTCTACCTCCTGGTCTCAACTCTGGGTTGGCCTCTTGCTTTCCACTGATAGATTCGTAGCCCCCTGAATGAGGGCATTGTCTCCCATCCGCATCCACATTTCCGCAGTGACTTCTTCTCGTTGTGGATTTCTATTGCAGTCGTTACCGTGTGATCCATCCTGTCAGGTCCAAAAACAGAACACAATAGAACAAAAGCAGTAGTAGTGCATTCCTCAAGTGCATTTTAAAAAATGTGGAAAATGAGGAATGTAAACAAACAAAAACAATTATCTTTGACATTTGAGCACCAAGCACCATTGATGTAAACACACAACCCGCCTGCTCTCGTCTCACCAGAGTCCCCCACTCTGTCCTGCAGTCTGCTCAACAAGTGCAAGTGAAGTGCAACAGCTTTATCCAGGCTGCCACGATGGAGTCACACAGTCCTGTTGCTGGGTTAGCCTGGGTCTTATTTTCCTGAGACTGGACATTGGCCAGGAGCAGGCTGGGTAGTGGAATAGCCTAAAGGTCCTAGCTGGGATAGCTTAGCTCTCCTATGTGCTCTTTCCCCTCTCCTCCTGGGCGGTCACTCCTCCCTTGGTGGTGCAGGTCTGGCTCACTGGCTTTGTGGTTGGAAGATGATCATCTCAAATTCTGCTGCACTTAATCCAATCACTGCGCTTTCTTCTCCAATGTTGCTGAGTATCTCTCTGTCATATGTCTCTCTGTGTATGTAAGACGGCCCTTCACATATCCTAACAGCCATTTGGCCAATCGACAGAATTTCTTGGGGCTAAAGCAATTGGCACGCTACGAATGAGCATGTTTCGAACATGCACTGCACTAGTATTATACAACCGCAGAATTGAAGAAAACGCAATAACCAATTATGTTGCACAAACATGCCAGCGCTCAAATGTGCGTAAGTGTGTATAGTCTGTTCTTACCCATGGACAAATCCCAGATAATAAAACATTGGTGACTGTCACAAGTGGGTTTTATGAAGACATATCTCATTAAGAACGGGTGGTGAATAAAGTGAATCTTTTTTGCCCTACTTTGTGTTTATTCTCAATTTAATGATAGGCCCGAGTATACTTCTGTGTGTTATGATCAAAGTACATTATCACATCTGGATTATGTTTCCTGAGCAGTGAGACAACAATGTTTGGAGAAGTTTTAGGATCCTCCAAAAAAGAAAAGAGAAACTGAACAGAACTTGATTGGAGTTGTACTAATTCTACCCTTGGACGACACTGACAGATATGTTTTAATCATCAAATTAAATGAAATCACTTAGATACCAAAACAAGTACAGCTCATAATCTTTCTTGTTGAGTTGTTAGAAAAACATTTAATATTCTTAATCCAGATGATTAAACCAGATCCCTCTCTCAGAACTTTCAACAGAAGCTTTCAACAAATCTCAACTCGTAACTTTTGCAGACTCACTGTGGTATTAAAATAAAGTATCTACATATATGGTTATCTTTATCTTCATACCATGCAGATCCTTCTATTCTGTCATTACCAAACATACTGGCAAAGCATATAGAAGTGGACAGGAGAAAGCACAGACTTTAAAGTACATGAAACTATATGAAAGAATAGGTCAACTGAAATTCATAAAAATAAATGAGGTGGAGTAAAACGTAACAACAAAGAGTTAAAAACCTTATCAAAGTAAAAGTAACGTTAAAGAAATTGACTGGCAAGAAAGTCATACTGAAACACAAATTAAAACAGCTTACATCGTCACACTTCATTGTTTATATGTGCATACCAGGGCAAAATGACATAATGTGTCAACTTGATCTCCACATTAAGTCTAGAGCAGGGGAAACTCCCTGTGTCTGAAGGCCTACTGAGAATAGGAGAAAGGCAGAGAACAAACACAAGCTTCAAGCAGTCCCTGTAAAATGAAAGTTTCAGGTTCCGCTTGAGTGTTGTCTCTGGGCAAAAAGTGCACACGTGTTGATAAATTGCTCCACTTTAAAAATGGTTGTGTGCTGCACATAAAACACTAAAGCTGCATTTGTTACACACATTACATTTTGCTCTCTTTGTGGTGGCTCCTATCCTCTTCCTCTGTTAGAGGTAACGATTATTTCAGAGAACAAAGTGTGTGGTAGGAAGCCTGCTCTGTGCCATGGTGTGTGCATGTATGTGTGCCCATATTCATTTCCAGCATGTGATAATATGAGCATTCAGCAGTGAGACTGGGGTGAGATGCTGTGGTTGTTAAGATGACACCAGTACTGACACTGAGATAAAGAATCTTTTAATATGATCATCTTCCTGACAGAAGTGAAGAACTGTTTGATTGTCGCGATGGTCAGAACCGCTTAATACATGAAACATAACCAGTCAAATGAGTAATAACAGCAACATAATAAAACATAACCATACATGATGTCTGTTATCTGATTAAAATGTCTCATTCTGGGATTACATGGCTGGTTTCACAGACATAGACTCTGAATATTGCTCATATCTGATGATACGCAGACTTTAGCTGTCTATTCTACTTCTACTACTGAGTCTCTTCAACTCAACAAGCCTTACTGTTGATACTCCAAATCAACTTTTCTTTGAGGTGTTTTGGTGTCAGATGGATGAAGTTGAATCCAGTTGTGGAGTGTAACTAAATATATGTACTTAAGTAGTATATTTATACACACATTTGAGATATCTGTACTTTACTTGAGAATTTTTAATTTTATGATACTTCTTCTCCACTGCAATTCAGAGGGACATATTGTACTTTTCAGTCCACTACATTTATCTAATAGTTATAATTACTGGTAAGTTTACAGATTAGGATTTTATCCTACATAGAAAACATATTCTGAGTTTATTTAATATGATACATTATTATACATTTTGTAAAATGGTTCAAATTTGCTTTATCTCCAATCAACAAAACAAATCGAAAGCTGTTTTGCTTCAACTTGAGTATTTTTTTTTATACCTGTGCCTATGTTGCACAGTTTACCAAATATTAAATGTGAAATAAAGAAAAAATCTTTATGCTCCAATCTTGCAGCCTTACTAGACATTTAAAGATGAATTATCACCAACTTTGCAGTTTCTCACAGCTCAACAGAGCTTTTTTAGTGGCTTTGAGCTCAGCTTGTTATGGTTTTGTAGGCCACAAATGAATTTTTTTGGTTAAGTCTCATCAGGCTCGTTTCCTGAAGGAGCATGGTCCTTTGCCAGCTGCCCATGCCAATACTGCCAGTTGTTTTTTATAGGGCCAAGGTCGAGGCTATCTCAGCTAACTTCATCAACTGTATGCGTACTTCAGGTTGAACTGGTACCCAGAGCCGGATTAAATGGATAGATAACACTGGGCCCCCATTGTGATATTTGGGAAACAAACAAAATTACTTTTAACTGCAACATAATTAACAGCGGCAGCAGATTGGGGGAGCTACAGTGCTGGATTGTTTATAGCAGGTTCTAATGCATGCCCTCTTTGATAGAGGCAGGGCTGGAAGATTATGGGGGATCATC
>CALSCE010010660.1:1838714-1853023 GCA_943593645.1 Bovichtus variegatus
CCCGACCCCGGATAAGCGGTTGAAGATGGATGGATGGATGGATGGAGGTTCTAATGCATTTTGACGGAACAAACAATAATAAATAATCCTACAACAGAAAACTAAATGGAATGCTCCTGGGCTAATATGCTACACAATTAAAATGCATATACTAAATATTTAGTTTTATACATACAATGCAACCACAATTAATTTCATCAATTTAGAATGAAATAAGAAAAGAAGTTATGACAACAAGCACAAACAAACAAGCACAATCCAAATGATAGTCACCACAGAAAGTATCTGTGGATTTACAAATGACTGTAGCTGTGAGCGAAAACAGCTGTAGCACTGTGGCTACAGTTGAGGCATGTGCCTACAATGCCTGCGTGTACCAATGTTGCTGGTATCAATGTATTCCCCATTTCAAAAACTACTTTGTACTTTAAAGGTAGATAGAAAAGTGCACATCTGTTTTCATAATGGCCCATTATGTGTATAATCAATCTAAGGATTTACTGTGAACTCTTGTCTGTCTCATTTATTGCTCCAAAACATTGTAAGTAAACAATATATTGAGTCGTGTTTTCCTCCTATTTTCAGCTGTCAGCAGATGTCATTGGTTATTACAAACTCTCTGTGATAGCCTGGAGGATGGTTCACAACTTGTTTTTATTTGTAATGCTTTGCATAAAGAGACATGGAGCTCCTCCAGGCTATATATCCCGCACTGAGGACACGCTGGGACGCTACTAATGGCTATCCATGTTGAATGTGTCTCAACTTTAGCCATGCCACTCATGACAGTGATGTCAAACAGAGAATAAAACAGTTGCACCTGGGGGGGAAGTGAGCAGCCTCCTCATCCTTTTCTTCTGCAAAGTCTCCTCAAGCACAGATTGTGCAGTACAAGGTGATTGTCTGTGTAGCCTCGAGTTACACTGCTAGTACCAATTAGATAGCTTGCGAGCTATGTGTTGCATGGCATCAGGAGTGATGTAAGGTTTCTTAAGGCCTTGCTCTCTGACACCAGTGTGCTTGATGTTTGAGAACGATTCAAACATGTTGACCTAGCGAGGATCCAAATGGGATTGAAACATTACCGATTTAAGTGGACTTCAGGAGAACTGGGGGGTTTTCCATTTGGCTGCTACACAAAGCTCACTAGAGTACACTCAGTAGAGGGCAGATCTCATTTGGGGCATGTTCCAGGCAAACTCTTTACACCACAGTCCCTAAGAACCATGTAAACCAAAATGAAAAACATTTTAAAATGTTGTTTTCTACTTTGACATCATCTATAGTTTTTAGTTTTATAGTTTTAGTTTTTATAGTTTTAGTGGCATACTAAAAATAACATAACATTTTGAGGAAATAAATCATTTTTATTATTCTGCTAGCAATATAGAGAAAAGGTCACACTAGGATTTATATAAAAACAATCCAGATTTAATCTGTTAACTGCTGTTTCTTGCCGTTTTATATGTAGTTTATGTAAAGCACTTTGTAATCAATGGCCTTGCTACGTATTTTCAGCTGTTTGAGGGGTGAGTTCAATAAATTGTTTTAGCTTCTAATAAATAAACCAAATAAACTCACAAAATGTCAAGAAAGGAAATATTCTTACACCTATTCTCCTTATTAAGCAGTCAAATACAATGGTAAAACACATTAAAACTGGACAGAAGCAAAAATAAAACTCACCAAGCTTGGTCTTTCCACGGCTCCAACCATCACCAACTCTGCTTTGGTCAGAATAAACCCCAATGCACAGAGTTAGATGTGATAATATGGCGGCTCTACAGGCTGCTTATCCCCGCTGTTTGCCCGCTGTGGACAAGGTGTTCTTAGGAGGCAGACCACTTAGTCCAAACTGAAGCAGCGGCCCCTACCGGCTGGTTAACAGTACAGAGGAGTCAGCAGTCAATGACACTGTAAAACAGTCAATAAAATATATTTTTGAAACTTGTGAATCAGCGCAACCACAAGAGGTCCTTAAGATTAGAGTCATAATGAGCACAAAAAATAATAGGCTGATTGGTACTGAAAATACTAAACCCCAAATTGCTCCCGGTGTGTGAGTGTGTGTGAGTGTGTGTGAATGTCTACCTACCTATTGATGAGCAGGTGGCACCTTGTATGGCAGCCTGTGACTGTGTTGTGTGTGAATGGGTGAACGCTGACATGTGCTGTAAAGCGCTCTGAGTGATTGGAAAAGCGCTTTATAAATGCAGTCCATTTACCATCATGATATGGATTTAGCTGTACTAGTATTTAATGGATGTTCATTGTCATATCACATAGAGTGCATTGTTAACATCAGCACAGCTAAATGCATGTTAACAAATGAGCATACAGTACGCTAGCATTCAAAAGTTTAGAATCACAGAGGATAGATAGAAATAGAAATTGATACTTTAATTCACCATCATGGCAATTCACTAATCACATATTTTTATTTTATTTTGGTCTTTTCACGGTTGCAGATGATACTGGTATTTGTAGTACCGAGTACTGATTAAAGTGGCAGCTCACTGTGGACCTGTACGCTGTCCACTTCTCAAACTAAAGTTTTATGTACTTGTACTTGTCCGATTGAGCAATTGTGCATCTGGGACTTCCACTTACTTTTGCTGATCTGGTTCAATTCAGTCGTCTTCTTTCAAGATTGCACTGGACCCCTTCTAATGTGTGAAATAACCTTTATTTAACTAAACAACAAATAAACTGCTGTGTTTAACTATTTCTTTGTCTATAACAATAACAAACTATAACAATACCAGTACTTTGCAACCAAAAACAATTTAGCTGCTTTATTGAACAGAATAATGGGTTTCAGGTGTGCTAACATAAGTACAAAGGTGTCTCTAATAGCCAATTTGCCTTTAAACATGATTAATCAAGGATGAGCTGAATGTGATGGTGGATAATTAATTATACAGTCGTTTACAGCAGTAATAGCTATTTGCAACATTAGTGATGCTTTGGCTATTTATTTTAATTAATCTAATACCACCATGGTGAATAAAGGTATCAATTTCTATTTAAATGTAAATATCTGGGTGATTTAAAACTTTTGAACACAAGCGTACACTTCCCTTTTACGCTGAAACAAATGCGCCATTCCAATGATAAGAAAAGGTGGTTGAGGATATGTTGGCAAATTTGTATAATGTTTGAAAAAGCTTCATCATATGTAAAGATAACAGAGGAAGGACATTATTCATGGAACTACTGTGCATATGTGTGGAGACATGCGTCCACTCCAGTCTCGAGAGATAAGGCTGGTTAACCAAATCACCCGAAAACATGCACACACACACACACACACACACACACACACACACACACACACACACCATCAGCTCTGCACTTTGATAAGCTCTTCTCTTTAAACCATGTGTAAAATTCTGCCTCCACAGGCTCTAGAGAATATTAATGGTAATAATTACTATCCTACAACCTTGTACTGCAATAGTCTGTTCAAAATGCTTTGGTCTTGCTGCCTTTGATGGTGCATTGCTTCCATTCCTCAATCAGATCCTCAATCTGTTGCATTCAGGCACCTAATTGCTTGGCAATATAATTAAAGGCTGGAACACATTATGATTGGTGGTCTGATTGTGACTATGAATTTGGCATCAAGACTGATCTTAATAGGTTGGACTGAGTCTGTCCCTGTCAGGGCCAGTTGTTGTTGACAGTCAGCTGATAAAATCAAAGAGCGTATGGTGTTGTATCATTTAGGATACTAAATGCTTTCTGATGCAGTCACTGTTTGACATTATGGTAGCTGATTAAATTGCTGGAAATATACAGCCAAATTCTAACAGTAATGTACCGTTGTTCCTAAGTACAGTAAAATACTACAAATGTTGAGTCAAAAATCTGTCATGGCCGGGGAGTACAGGAAACAAGGGAAGGACCCAAATGCAGACAAAGCAGGCAGATAGGATCATTTCAGGGATTTAATGGAGAAAATACATAAGAGTTTGCAGAGTCACAAGGCAGGCAAAGGTCAAAACCAGGAATGCAGTGCTGTTATATACACATTCCCAAAACATTCATAAAAAACAGTTGTGCTTTTTGGCACGTGGAGTTCTGGGGCCTCCTGTGCCGTTGCCCACTTGGTAAATTGGAACAGTCAACATCACCAAGTGGGGGAAATATTATTGATTTTAAAAAGATGGCAAAAAAAAAGGAAGCAAACGCTAACATAGTCCAATATATGCCACCATGCGAGATCATCAGCTTCTCTGACTTGTGCAAGCCTTGCTAACGAATATCCATCATATGCTTATGAATTTTACTTCTAATAATGTCAGCTTATTATGCTAATGCCATTACTTGTAATTTCATTATCAGAGTGCAATTTGGATCAACTGCAAGGAGTCCATGATCAATTAGATTTACTTCTCCAATTTTCTGTCTGAAGGCATTTTCCTGTTCGAGAGACACTGGCAGATGGAGTCCGGAGGAAATACTGTAAAATGGTGGCTGGAGATTTAGGCCCTGCAGAGGGGAGAGGAATAGGAGTGAAGAGGTTTTATTAAGGAGCTGCTGTGAAGTGTGCTGTTCATTGCTTTTAGGGAATCCTAGCAGGACCGGTGCACCGCTTTTCAAAGTCCCTCGCTCGTCTGCTAGGACTGAAGGGATGGATGGTTGGAATGAGTGCATATCTGGCAGGGCTCTTTGTCAATGTAAGTGGTTAAGGGCATGTATGTGGAGAAAAATGTGAAAAGTGCAAACAAGTGTTAAACTGATGTGGAAAGGAAAATAAATGTAAAAAAAAACTACGAAGCTTCACTTTGGAAATACACTATGTAAATGAAGAGAATGTGAGAAAAGGTGTCGAAAGGCAGCCGTGCTTTTCAATCCTCCTCCATCATGTCCGTTTGCTTCCTTTTTATCTCTCTATGACATGTCTGTATTCAGTCCGTTCGATACACAATGCACACTCGCAGGTGACCCCACTCTAACTGTTCTCGGTCTCCCTCAACCAGAAACAATTTGGGCCATTTTCTTCAGGAATGTTTGAGTGAGACTCTCCTCCCAGAGTGTGTTAGGGTTCAGCGTGGTTATACTGTGTTGTTGCCAAAAAAAACAAAACTGACTTCAGACTGTGATCCCAACCGAAAGGACAGGGTGATTTAAGGACAGCTTACTGGCTCGTTTAGCTAGAATTACTGTGGTAAAAGAAATATTCAGATCCTTTACTTAGTAAGTACAATGTAAAAAAGTAAAAGTCCTATATTCAAAATATTGCTTAAAGGAACAGTTCAACATTTTGAAATAAACATATTCACTTGTAGTTACCCTAACCAAGCATAACCAAAGGAAGCAGGGGGATTTTACTGCTTAAGTTAAACTTCAACTCATTGTATTTTAGGTGCTGATTATATGTTTGAAAATATTAATTAACCATCAGCTGAATGTAGTCGAGTAAAAGCTCATATGTAGGAAGAAAATGTAGTGGAACAGAAATATCTGAGTTGTACAGTACCTGAGTCCTTCGTAGCTTTCTACCTATGGTAGGTAACTGACTGTATGGGTTATCACATTAGTCAGTGAGAATATTTATGTATGTACCTACAGACTTGGTCAATGGAAAAAATTGGTTTCGATCCACCTGCTCCAAAGAAATAGGGAGCAGTATTTCACCTCTAAGCTGGGTCCATACAATCTCTAATGTTCAGGTTTTAGTTGGCATACTTATTGTATTCTGGTTTATTCCTAATATTATGTATTGCATTTAATGCCAGTCAGTCAGCAGGGCAAGAATACCAAAATTCAACCAAACTGCTGAAGCTCTGATTTTCGGTCAGAAAACTCTGCTGTCTTCTAATCTTCATGTGTTCCTCTGTGTTTACTGAGCACTGATGTTAACCGGCGCTGTAGTCCGTGTAACGTTACGTTACTTTGTTTATTGGACTAAATCCAAAGTGGCAGGAACTAGAAAACGACGCATATTCGTCTCATCTTCCCGGGGGCGGCGCAGCCAGGAGAGCTACGTCAGACGGAGCCCCAGTCAGACGGAGCTCCAGTCAGATCACCGAAGAGGCTTGAGCTCAGCCAGAACCAGAACCAGCCCTACAGTCACAGCGGGCTGCTGGACCTGTGTAGCAGCAGCAACAGGGAGTCTGCAGCTGTGGCTGAACTCCAGCTCACTGCTAACTGAAGCTACGCTGTTCCCCGGGGCTGCTGACAGATCTACACTCAGAGAAACATTCTCCTGGCAGCTGTGAGGACGAAGCTCTCGTTTCTGCCACTTTGAATGTAATCCAATACAAAACAAATTATAAAACAGACACGGAACATGGTTGTAATATTTACAAGCGAGACAGGCAGCTGTTCTTCTTCTGCCTCTGTACTGAGGCAGACTGGAGCTACACTGACTCACTATCACCTCTAGAGGAACAAGTGGTATTACACACTGGACGGAGCAGCTAGCTGTTAGCATGCTAACTTAAGTAGATATCTCTGCAACACAACACAGAGACGTCTTTAACGTCAACACTGTTACCTCTTCACACTCTGTTCATAATGTTAGTTCATTGTTTTAATGTTTTAATATCTTACACATTGAAGCTTTAACAACTGGTGTATTGGTACTGAACAATACATCAACCTCCTTTAGAATACAAATCTTAAAAGCACATTTGAAACTCATTTGGATCAGAATGCAAAGTGTTGTCTACATGCAGAGAGACAGATCTTTGTTGTAGATGACAACCTTTTGGTTAATTCCTTGATATTGTGCAGTGTCTTTACGGTCTGCTGCCGTCAGCTTCACCGTATCTGTGAGTAAATTGAACAGCATTCTCAGCCAGCACTAAGGTGTATGTTACTCTCAAGAATCCACTTGTTTTTCTTTTATTTATCTATCTCCTCTGTCACCTCCATGTTCTCTTCTGATGGTATTGTAAAAGCCAGGCTGGTTTTATCTCTATTCCAATTGATAGATTCCTTTTTTAGCCAAGCACAAGATTGTTTTACAAAAGAAAATCCATTTCTCTCTCAGTCAGACCTGATGGATTTGCTGTGGGACACCAGGGACTTGCTGTTCACAGCCTTAAGTGGCATCACAGCCACTATAGGCTACGCAACATGCTAGAAAACTTTCTGCATGCTGGTGCCCCACCACTTACAGCTGCGGCCCTTTTATTTATTTTGCCCCTGCCCCACAGGCAGCCTGAGTCTTCCACTGTATAAGAACAGCCTCCATGCCAACAACTGTGCTGCAAATGTACCACCTGCTTCTGTAAGACCTTCAATCACAGATCCAGCCCCATCTGATGCAGCCGTTTTGGCGACCTTGAGATATATATTACATTACATTACAGTTTGAGCTCAATAGAAAATATGTACAAATATCTAATTCATAAGCATCTAAAAGCTAAAGCTAAACTAAAATTCCACAAATGCCCCCTGTGTTTTCAAGTTGATATGTGAGTATTTGCACACTAAAATCCTAATTTCTCTCTGATTTCTAAACCTGTTTACTCAGACTTACTGTCCTACTTGGAATAGTGAAAATAAAACAACACCAGCTACATTTTGTCTGGGTTAGTGATTGCTTGTGCTGGGATCTTTAACTAGGTTGTGAAGTCATCAAAATTGAAAAATTTGGCACAAAACATACTTTGTTTTTAATTTACATAAACTCTTCATGCCACATGAAACCAACTACTCCAGATTGTTGAACAATGGATATGTTACACTCATGACTTCTTGTCTCTCATAGATAATCTCTCCTGCTGTCAACTAAGGCTTCTGCGGACTAGTAGCACTACAGATAGTGGTAAAGAGTCAGTTGATTGTTATTTTAAATGGCTGCTTTATCCAAAGCACTTTACAATTGACCTCTTATTCACCTGTTCACTCACACTCACACGCCAGTGAGCTACCATGCAAGGTGCTGGCCTGGTCCTCTCCAGCATTTCAGGGCGTCAGAGTGCCCCAGAGTGTCAGCTTCACACAGGCTTGAATAGCAGCACCAAGGGTTTCTTCTTGCTGTGAAGAGCAATGCATCGTGATTACCTATTGTGCGCTTATACATTTATCCACTGCCTATTGTTTGCTGTTGGCAGTGAGCGCTCTGTAAATGGTGGCTGGAACCCAGAAAATGTCCCAGAGGATGCTGAGATTATTGCTGCTGGCAGCTAAAACTGTGAATCTCCGAAATTTCAGCTGCTCTGTGAGGAAGGAAAACAGAAGATGACAAACTGTGAAGTGAAGATGGTCTCTATCTAGACACACACACACACACACACATAGACAGCTGAGTGAGCTGCTGTGTTCTTCCTCAGACACCTCAGACACGCCTGGTGAAAGGTTTTTTGTGTCAGAGCTTTGTGAAGTCACAGATACAGAAACTAGGTATTCCCCCTCTCAGTTTCCCATCTTCTCCCCAAAACACACCCTGTTCCACACAGAAAGCACAAGCACAGCCTTGCTGTCTCTGTGCAGAACAAGAAGTTCAGAAATCATTTTAATGTACACACCTATTTGCTGCTGCCATCAGAGTTCATGGTTCAAGTTGCCGTTGCTGCTCACAGTGTGACCGTGGTAACTACAGAAAACTCCCTGAAAGAAATGATACAGGAGCTCACTTTCGTG
This sequence comes from Bovichtus variegatus, assembly GCA_943593645.1. Lineage (NCBI taxonomy): Eukaryota > Metazoa > Chordata > Actinopteri > Perciformes > Bovichtidae > Bovichtus > Bovichtus variegatus. The sequence goes on from CALSCE010010660.1 coordinate 1,847,316, forward strand.
ACATCTGATTGCCTTGAATCATAAAAGTCTGCAGAGAGCAGAAAGATCATTGAAGAGAAATGGTCTTAAAGCAACATTACCTTTAAAGTTTGATTATCTGGTTTGGGCCAATTAAGAACAATGGGAGCATATTGCTTACATTTTCTCGTTTTTAAAATATAACCTGCTCTGTCTAGCTGCGTGATAAGATTTCACTTGGTGGATAGCAGCAGCCTGCGGTGTATAGGCTAGTAGGATTTGGAGGTAGCTAGGACTTATGGCGGTGGTGTTGTGTCCTGCTGCTGCTGATTGACATTACAGAACATAGACATCACCGGGTGGCAGACACAGACGCAGCCATATGCTGTTTGAAAGCATTTTAGTCATGTTAATTGTAAAAAAGGCAATGTGTGGTTGAACATTGATTCACATATTAATGCAATTGTTCACCCCAGGTTTTAATGGACTGTTGAGTACAGCCACCCACACCCTCTGCTGTGATCTAAATGAACATAAAGTAAGGAGAACAACTTACTAATATAAGCGGCTGTTGTTAGATGGGGATTGAGCTGGGAAAAGATGGAGCTAGATAGAGTTAAAGAGAGAGAGAGAGAGAGAGAGAGAGAGAGGACCTCAGGTCACTGCGTCTCCTCTGTCCATCTCACGACCTGAGGTGGATGCGTTGTAAAGTCTTCTCGCCACAGGGAGAAAGGACTTCAGAGTGTCTCGAAGGTAACACCATGTTGTTTCATTGGGTTGTAATTAAATACAGCACTGCATGTTAGAGTGATCATGCTCCATTATTTAGTGTTGACAGTCCTTTGAGAGACACATAGACACACACACGCACACACACACACACAATTATTTTCAGGTCAAGCACTGTTTGTTCAGCTCTTTTTTTGCTATATATTTTTCCGCATGTCCCAGCTTGTAAAGCCTGAGATTAAGCTCTGAATAATGTTATTATGATCACGTTGAAACTCATGTGGGTGTGTGTATGCATGGCAGTACGAGTGTCGACAGGTCAGTGATTAGACTTGTAAAATGACAACAATGCAGTGGAAGGTATTTAGATCTTCACTGTATCCCAGGGAGGCAGTGCTTGTGTGTGTCGAGATGGTGCATATCTACTGGGCCAAGAGCAAAGCTAGGGGAGTATAATTATTAGTTTGTAAGGGGAAATGGCAGTTAGGAACATCTGGATTATGGTCCACATTTGGTCAGCAGCAGGTGTGTGGTGGAAGACTTTACAGAGCTGCCTAATACAGGTATTTACGCTTTCTCCCTGGAACCTTTCTACTGTACTCCAGGAATATATTACAGGTCATGTTTTAGCACAATAGAGCTGCCAAGTGAAATATCTAAGTGTCTGTAAAAGTAATGATCATTTTCTACATGCACAATGTGAGGTGACTTCCAGTTAGGAGCAGTTCCAAGACTTGAATGGACATGAAACTCTCCCATCATCAAAAGATGAACAACTGTTTCAGAAAATGCCTCATTCTTTGATAAAAAAAAAAGAAAAAAATCAAAGCTACAAGCCTGTGGACATACATTTGTTTTAATGAAACTAAGGTTTATAGAAATGTGCTTATTGTATTGTATTGATGTATTTTCATGCTTACTCATGCTTAAATGTAAAAGTGTCAAACTGGGAAAAATGCCAAACGGTGACATTTAGAAATGACTTGCTTGGTCTGAACAGTTCAAAAATATTCATTAAACAAAAAGCAGTAAACACTCACATTTGAGAATTTGAACCCAGAATATTTGTTTGCATTTTGCTCACTAAAGGGACTCAAATTAGTTGTCAGAATAGTTGCCTAGTCATCTCCTGTCAATCATCTCAGCTCTAGTCCTCACCAACAACGTGACTTTGCTAAACCAAAATCTGACAGGTCAGCAGCCAGACAATCTGACAATCAGACAATCAGACAATCAGACAGGTTGATGGCAAATCTACAGTTTAGACAAACTCATATGGAAGAGAAAAATGATTACATAAACTTTAAACGTCCATCACAGTTTTCCGTTAGAATAAGGGATTATTGGTGACTTTTCAGGTGCATTGATTTTCATTCAAATAAACTGGTTTAGATGATCTGGTTAAACTGTTTGTTTCCAACATGTCTGATTGTCTGACTGATGGGTTTCTTGCCCTATTGGACCTATTTTTCCAATATGTTGCCAGTGCCATGTTTCCATATCTTAGTTTGGTGGGTACAATGTTAACATAACTAAAAGAATCAATGGCCCAGGCTGCAGCAAAAAAAAAAAAAAAAAGTTGTTATAAATGTTAACGAAAGAGGTCAATTACAACTCCCGAGCTGCATTGGGTAGGAAACATCAAATCACTGGGCTTAAATCAGTGCTGTGCACAGCTATGGCAAGGTGAAGCTTAAACGTGTGCTTTTTTTTAGGCTTTTTTAGTTTTTAAATTGGATAAAACACTTGGTAGTTTAAATAATTCTCTTTCAGATCCTTGGTCAATTTTGGATGAACCGGTGCAGTGTTTTGTTTTCTGCTGCAGCACCAGAGTGTTTTAAATAGGCTGTTTCACACCTTTGACTGTCTTGTTCTCAATAGGAACTGCGACTGGGGCTCATGGGTATCATGGTATTTAAACCACCTGAAAGAAAACTATGAATAAGACAGAGTCAGCTCTGGAGGGGATTTTTTATCCTGTGTTCAATGGAACATGTTGCGATGTAAGATAATCTATTTAGTTTTTAATAGTTTTGAAAACATAGGGTCTTTAGCTTTCATAATCCGTAAACCAACTGTATGTTGTCCAAACTATGTCTTATTACAAAGTGTTTAAATAATAAAGTTGCGCAAATATAATCAGCGTAAGTATAAGCAAGATGTGTTCAAAAGATCTGGAACAATTCTCTTGCCAATCTAGATTCCCTACTAACAAAAAATTCTCCAAACGCACAGCGAACGCTATTTACGGGCAAACGAAGCAGACAAACTTCACATTTTACAGTCACACTAACATGTTGGTACCCTCACAGTATGGAGATTGAGCTATTGGACTCAATTTCCCATGATGCATTGTGTCAAGACTCTCCCTCACTTCCTGCAACGTGATATCACCTTTCACACCTAGGTGTGAAAACTCAGCTGATAAAACCAAAACACATCCATGTGTTCTCTCTCTGCTCCGCTTTCTCCCTCCATGGACCTCCTCGGTGCCACCGTGGTTCCCGGTTTCGTATTGTGGCCATGGCCTGCAGAAAGTACATTGAATGGCTGATCACTGAACTCTTTTCTTAATGGCAGAAGACGCGAGCGCCTGTCCAAAGTAAACATGTTTAGTACATGCAGGCTCCCCACAGCCGGCTAGCCTTCACAATAGGAGCAACAAGTAGTTAGCAAGGCGCTAACTGTATTCTGCAGAATAACAAACGGAGCGACCAGTTTCCTCCGTCACAGCATCACAAGCAGTAAACAACAAAGACACAACGCCTCGACCGGCTGCACGCCACCACAATAAAGACAACACGCTGCTTTCCTTCAGCTCAAAGGATTTGTCAGCTAAGCTAACAGCTAACAGCTAAGCAGCCTTTCTATTCATGAACTGAACCTCCACTGGGCATAGTATATTATTTAGTATACACTACCATACCTACATACATAGTTTACCATTTACAGTAAGCACAGAACTGCTATACTGCTGTAAATGTATGAACATGTGTTGATGTGGTTTTGATTCACTGAGCTGTATTGTGTGATCTGTTGTATTGAGCTAACAGGTAACTTTTCACCAGGTGATGTGTTAGTGTTGTACACACACACACACACACACACAGACACACACACACACTCTCTCTCTCTTCCACTCTCTAACATTTGTATACATATTCTCTTTTCATTGCTTAGTACTAGATATTGTGTGTTTTGACATTTATTATCTCATTAATAAATGATCAAATACTCAACTATCAAATAATTCTGACATCCTTGAATATTAATAGTTTTATTAGTATTAATAATCATTCAAAAAACTCCTTAAAAACCAGACTTGCTCATATTAGAACCCCAACATCATGGTGCCACGGCATGAGGCGTAGCACTGTTCCAACAGACATAAATCTATGTTTAGGCTGATGGGAAATCGCAGTGAGCTGAAGGAAAGATTCAGCGGCCATTTTAGTCAAGGTGGTGTGGCGTTCACTGGTGGGAGCTCCGGTTATTCATGGCCACCTGTTTAGCATGGAGCTTTTTTGTTATATATGAATATTGATTCATATTCACTGTTTTTATTACTATTTCAATGTTTTTGGGAGATTTGTGATATTTGTAACATGGCTATTTGGAAATAAATGTTGTTTTGAAGTAAAACAACTGAGGATATCTTTATAAAGTGTATCATAAATCTTCATAAAATGCACAGTCCCAGCTGTAGTAAATAGTAGAAGAATACTTTCAGTTCTTGATTATAATGGTGATATTGCCTTTGAAGTTTAAATGATATACTAGGTATGCATAGAAAGTTTTCTTTTTAGTGCATTCCCATTTACTCTGGAATAGCAATATGTAGATGTTTACTTGCAATTAATTCCTTTGCTTCTTACCTTTCAGTTGAGACAACAAATATGCATCTAAGCCTTATGGTTGAGGAGCTATTCCTGAATAATTTATATTATTTTAGGCGTTTATTCCTAGATCACTCCAAAAGTAATCATACAGCAAGAAAGAACTTCTGGGTTGAGGTGACACAATCAGTGTGAAAATCTCTTTTTTTAAATCTAGATATTTTTCAATAATAATTGGTAAAAGCTAAAAACAATGAGGCTGCTTTGGGATGTAGGCCTTCAAACGTTCACAGAGTGTTTGTCTAGAGGGAAAGCAGAGGGACTTAGCTGGAGTGTTGGGTGCTGTGGTTGCTTGCAGCTGTACGGAGCGCTTGTATAAACTCCAGTTTAAGACTGCGGACATCCAATTATAAGATGGCAGCAGGGTTAACAGTGGACAAAGAGGGTTTTAACAACACAGGTGTGTTTGTGTGCGTGCGAACATGTACTCGCTTGTCGTAAAGTTGTGTGTGTGCTGTAACTGTCCCCAGCATAGACAGTGCACATCAATCACACCTAATGAGGTAGCATGTTGAAGCTTTTCCTTTCCAACATTGTTAGTCAGTGAGGCTGCACTGTGGAAAGATCACACACATGCACGTACACTTATCCTTGGATGAACCTGACACCTTTAATCTCTATCTGCTGGTAAAATGGTAGTTTGTGATGGCTGGTAAAATAGCACATGGAATTATTCAGGTAAGGCTGCGACCAGCCACAGAGGAGGGCTTATCATATTTGCTTGTGGAATGCACGTGAAATGTGTGTGTGATTTGTGTCAGCTGAGATACCTGTGCGGTGTCATTGCTGGGGAATCAGACCACTATCACAGGGAACTCTGCTACTAGTCTCTTTTTTAGACTTTTTTAACTCTAAATTGTAATGCCATAAAAATACCATATACCATACACACTCATTTGGTAATTTTGTTTAAAGCCATACAAATGCATTTTCCATCCATCCATCTTTTATCCACCATTCATAACTGCTCTGATACGAGGAGGCAGCAGGCAAGGCAAGGTAGCCCAGATTTTCTCCTGCTCCTCCTACCCTGGTCACATGGAATATGATCCCTCCAGCACATTGTGGGTCTGCGCCGAAATCTAAATCTAAATCTAAATCTAAATCTAAATCTAAATCTAAATC
>CALSCE010010660.1:1876645-1897612 GCA_943593645.1 Bovichtus variegatus
TGTGTGTGTGTGTGTGTGTGTGTGTGTGTGTGTGTGTGTGTGTGTGTTTGTGTGTGGAGCAGAGCTCTTCAGATAGGCTTAATGTAATGCTTCTATGACATTAACAAACCCGCTAAAGAAAGAACATAAGTGTGATGGTCAGATATCATCTGCTGCATGTTTTCCACCCACACAGTGAAAGTGTGATGGTGACTTCCTGATGTACCGTGTTTGTCATGGTGGAAGGTAAATATCTGGATTTCTCCAACACATTCACCAGTCAGCTTGTTGTATCTTAAACTATAAGCGTATGAGTTACATGTCATGTTATGTAAATGTAATATAGTTATGTTCTTGACTTGTTGAACTAAATTGTTGCGTCGTGGTGTAGTGATGGTAAAATCTTTTCTAGCGTGTCCAAAGCTTTTTAGCCATGCATGCTGCTTTTCTCTAGGAATGGCAGTTTCAGACTGTCCACTACTTTGCTCCAGACTGAAATGTATCTGCAGCTTTTTTGATGGATGGTAGAATTTGGTACAGACATTCATGTTGCCAAGAGGATAAACCCTTGAACCTGCAGGTCAAAGTTTTCACTTATACAGTGAAATCGATATCTGCTGCATGGATAGGGACGCAATTTTGTTCAGACATTCATGATTCACAGACAATGACTTTGGTTTTCCCGTTTTTCTCTCGAGTGAAAGAGGTTGACATTTTTTGTTCAGAGTGAAATGTCTCAACAACTATCGGATGAATTGCCATGACGTTTGATAAAGACACATACTTTTCCCTCAAAATGAATTGTAATCACTTTGGTGATCTTCTAGTTTTTGAACACTTCAACACTTACCAAATACCTGCAAAACTAATGACATTCCCAAAAGCCTCAACTCTACTTGGGTGTGTTTGTTGTGTGAAGTGCAACTCATGCTAAACTAGTGGTGTGCTCCTATTTTAATCTATTCCTACATTACTTGCGTGCACACTGCAAGTACCTTTTTTGTTGGGGAAGGTACTAAGCAAGTATTAATAATTTACACATAATTTCCAGGCCCACCTCTAAACAATATACCATTGTGTCATTATATGATTTCTGCAGCCTCTGTGGTGGCCTCACAAAGGTTCAATTTGGGACTAGTACAGAAAAGTAACAGCAGAACCTTTCCTACACATGTCGCAGATGCAGCTGTAAACAAAATATGAACACAGTTTGCGAAAACAAACTGTTGTTGTGTATGACTTCTGCGTCTCTCTGTTCTAATGAATGATGCAGCAGGCGTTGAATACCACACCCAATCAGAGCTGTTCTGCATCAGTAAATCAGACTGAGAGTCATTCCCCTTTAATCTTTGCTCAAGAAACCAAGAGTGAGCTAACTGCAGAACCTTGTCCATATGAATCAAATCAATTTACAGGCAGTAGAAATTGTTGTCATTAGAGAGTTCTATATGTAGCTTTAGGCAGAGCCTTGACAGTGGTGGTGAAGGTGGAGAGCTAAAGCAGCAAACATTGCCATGAAAGCAACAAGATGTAAGACGTAAGCTGTAGGTTAAATAACATTCTGCTAAGTTCTTTATTAACAGAAAAACCTCCCCATGATAAGGTAATTAAAACAATGGCTGCAAGTTATGCTAAATGCTTCACAAATGCAACTTTTACGTTCTACACCTGACATTCTAAAATGTAAACACATGTTCGGTTGAACACCATTCTTAGGATTCCCAAATACTTCAACCTTTACTAGCTATTGATATGGTCATTTTGTTTATAGTTATTCATTCAATTATTAATCAGATTTCCTAATTCATTGTCTATTATATTTTATGAGACTATCTCTAACTTTTATTATTGAGGTACGGACTTCCTGAAACTTTGTACTGCTTTAAACATATTTCTGTAATTGTTAAAGCTCCCATAGTGAAGCCTGTAGTCCAGGTTGGCTCTGTTTAATGACATCCAGCAGTGCTCTGTTGTTCTTAACAACCGACTGAAGCTCATCAGATTAAAGCCCGGCATCACGCTGTGTGTAAGTCCACTGAACGTCATCGAATTTAAGACGTTACACACTAATACACAGTCTCCTCTCAGGACTTAATAAGATTATATTATTACGCTTCCAATGATCACTCCCTACACGGGCATTAAAGTCTAACAAGATACTGAAGAAGAGGGGCAGCTATACCAGAACAAGAAATATAGTTATGTGCAGAACAAGAAATATGGTTATGTGCAGAACAAGAAATATTGTTATGTGCAGAACAAGAAATATAGTTATGTGCAGAACAAGAAATATAGTTTTGTACAGAACAAGAAAGGTAATTCTGGACAAAACAAATCTCTGGATTCCATAGGAATTCGTATCGTAACTATATAACTGCAAATCGCAGGCATATCAGCATGTGCAAATGTGTCCTGTCAAGAAGCACTGATCTGTCCCTCTAGCTTCTGGAGCAGCTCAGCTGTGGTTCTGTAGGTAGGTTTAAGAATATGTAATACATTATGGATATGTGATGTGCCGGGGGAAGCCACATTACAGGTTTAAAGATCAACAAACCTGTCAAGCAGAGGAGATTTAGCAAGATTAATATAAGAGAGGAGAATGTTCCATCTCCTGCTCATGACAGCCCAGCACATCGCACCAACCACTTCATACCTCCCCTTCACACAGTGGACTAATATAGTGGGGTTGCCATTGCTGACTATTTATAAGTGAGTGTGCATGTTTTTTTTTGTTTTTTTTCAAAGCGTTTTCCTCATCTGACTTTTAAATATTGGACCATTTGGCTAGGCCACCATAGAAACACGGCACATTGAGATGAGGTGATCTTATTAAAAACCATACGAAATGTTTGCACCTCATGGTTGTGTCAGGGCTCATTTATCGAGATTTAGTAGCTCTTCTTGTCAATCACTTCAAAAGAATTGTTTTGGTCTTTTTCTGCCTGTATGAGTATAGCTGAAGATACGAGCTGCAACAAAGAGCTGCGAGTTGGACTTGAACCTGAGCCTTAGTACACTCCAAAAGGAATGCACATGCAAGCTGTGGAAGGAATAAAATAAATAGAAAACCGGTTTGTCAAATGTTTTGTTGGTTTATGCTCATAACACCTCCAAAAGGATCAGCAGTTATTTCCTCTCTTCCTCAGCCTTACTCCTTCTCAGTCACAAGAAAGCACATTTTTGAAGCTGTGTTGCGTCTTTCTGAGGCAGTGATTGGCTTTTAGAAGGCAATGATTCAGGTCTTGAGAAGGAGCAGAGCTCCAGGCTCACAACAGTGTTGCATGAAGCAGGCATGTTAGGGTGAACGCTGAAAAGTAATTTAAAGTTCCCGTCAGGTTTCGAGCTGCCTTCGATTAGACTGCTGGTTGTGTGTAGCCTGTTGGGTGTATGTTGGACGCATACTGAGACACTCCATTGCACATTGCGTTGACTGCTGGCCTGAAAGAAATGTGCGTTCATGAGTAAAAATAAAAAAAAAGAACCCTGTTTTCTCTGACTGCTGTCATTCAGTGGCTTTAACCCAGAGAATTGTCAGCATGTTTAAAGCAGCACAGGACAATCTCTGTCCCTCCACCCAAACTCAGGATCCTTATCCTTCCTCCTCATCTTCTTCCTCTCTCCCGAGAAAGAAAGGATGCAGGAACGTTTGCACTGTGTACTTGTCTGTCAATGGTCACCCAGGGAGTATACTTCAAGCAACCATGATGATGCGGTTACCTATAAACTCGTTCGAGCAGGTAAGTTAGCTTCCCATGCTTTTGTTATAAGAACATGATCTATATGTACACACACCTTACAGTTGAATAAACCATATATACCTGACAAGGTGACAAGAGCTGCTGGGGCTGTCAGCAACCTGGTTTGTCTGTATTTTCACAGATAAATGCAACACAGTTTATAACATTGCATTTGAAAAAATGGCTGTACCATTCAAATAAGTCATAAATAATTGTAGACATATTTCCCCCGAAATAAGCTTGACGTCTCTGGTATCTCGATAAACTTTAGAACTTTCACACTTGACAATGCTTTGATGGAAGATGAGTTTGTTAAGAAGCCGATGGGTCCAGCAGAGCTCAAGGAGTTCCATCTCAGTCCAATACAGCACACTTTAATGAAGCGAATAGATAAGGAAATATTCTCTTGAGGCTACTCCCCATCCCCTCCCCCCTAATATGAAGTTGAGCTTATAATAAGTACTGACTGGTGCTCCAGTCTCAGCTCACTGGGTGACAGACAGACAAGGGGCTGGGATTGTGTGCATGCAGCTCCATTAGATTCCAAGGGTTGCTAGGTCAGTGAAATTGGAGTTTGCCATTCGAGTGGACAGGAGGCATTGTGGCAGAGGGCAGGAGTTACGTCAACATCATGTCATCACTGTACTGCTGTCACTGTTCTACATTTTCTGTCTTTCTTTTTGCATCAACAGTAGAAATAAAACCCTCTCTATTATTGATGTGATATACACACAAGCAATATGTATGTGGCTGATACGGCCCTGTTTTAGGATTTAGTATTTAGTTTATAAAGCTGATCAGTAATGTTAAGCCCAAGACATTGAATTGTTTTAATGCAACATTTTGAGAAGATTCCATAAAATAATGCATGAATTTATTAAGACTATATGTTTCTAAGCTTTGTGTTTTGTTATAGCATGCATGCTGTTCAAGACGCATTTGACTCTGACAAGAAGATCAATCAGAATTGAACTCTGCCAACCTTTTAGGAAGCATCTAGAGTTTGTATGTGGGGTCAGTTCATCTTTATTGTCACTCTAGAGAATATTTGTTCATCGCGTCAAGTGCGGAAACACCAGCATACAAGAGGAAAAGGGACATTTATCACAACAGTAACAACAAACAAGTAAAAAAATATGATAAAGTGCTGCTGAGCAGTGAAATCAAGTCAAGGTTCAGTGCAAATTAAGCACATTTATTGCACTTGGAACCAAAGGTCAATTTAAACCCATTGCTTTTTACCCTTAGGGACCTGTATATCCGCCCAGAAGGGAGAAGAACAAATTTCTCCAAGATCCAAGATTGACCGCGCCTTCCGCCAAACGTGTCTATTATAAATATCTGCTAAGGAAAGTGGCTGCGTGCCAATTATTTTGCTGGCTACTTTAACAATGTTGAACAAATGATTTTTGTTTTGCACTTTAAGGTTCCAATAGCAAGAAATCAAACTAAAGGTTCAAATGGAGATTTGTAAAATAGAACCCAGTTTCTTGTCTACATTAAAAGTATAGAGTCTGCGCAGAAAGTAAAGTCTCTGCAGGCCCTTTCTGCAGATTACAGATATGTTGAGGTCATGGTTTGAATTTGATCAGCCTAAATAGATCATTAAAAGCCAACAGCTAACAGCTGTTAGGGTGGTGATCTTTTGTTATGATATTATGTCAAAGAAACAATTTTTTAAAAGCGCTGTGATTTTGATGTGCTGTGGTGATGCACATGTGGTTACTAATGGCATTGGCAAGTGTGTTTTAATGCCACACTGTTTTGTTGGGGGAGAAACAATCACTGCCCATTCAGTCAGAAATGCGAAATGCAAACACTTTGATTGGCTATTTGTTAAAAACATGCACAATGCAGATACATAGTATCAAGGTTTGATATAATGACTTTAAATTAATGTGTGAATGTGTCACTATTCAAGTCAAGTCAAGTCAAGTTTATTTATATAGCCCAATATCACAAATTATACATTTGTCTCAGTGGGCTTTACAGCCTGTACAAAGTACGACACCCTCTGTCCTTAGACCCTCACATCGCACAAGGAAAAACTCCCTAAAAGATACCCCACAATTAGTGGGGGAAATATGGAAGAAACCTCAGGGAGAGCAACTGAGGAGGGATCCCTCTCCCAGGACGGACAGACGTGCAATAGGTGACGTGTGTACAGAACAAACAGCATAGTTAAAAATACAACATGGACAATCTATGCGACAGAAAACATGATACGATGGTATATAAAAAAGATGGATCCAGGGGGATGTCAAGGCTTCCTGGTGTCAGGCAGGACCAGGGCAACAGGTGCAGCCACGATTCGCGGTCCAAAAGTAATCTTTAATAGCGGCAACCTGCCAGATAAGGGACACAGAAACTCCAGGGATGATGCCCCGGATGGTGAGTTAGTAACATGCATTTAAGGGACATGAATGCATATCAAATAGAGAGGGAGAGGAGGAGAACGAGAAAGATAGGGAAGAGGAGAAAGATAGGGAAGAGGAGAGGAGTGAGTCCCCCGACAGTCTAAGCCTATAGCAGCGTAACTAGGGGCTAGTCCAGGGCAAACCTGAGCCAGCCCTAACTATAAGCTTTATCAAAGAGGAAAGTCTTTAACCTGCTCTTAAATGTGGAGAGGGTGTCTGCCTCCCGAACACAAACTGGGAGCTGGTACCACAGTAGAGGAGCTTGATAGCTGAAGGCTCTGGCTCCCATTGTACTTTTAGAAACCCTAGGAACCACAAGTAACCCTGCACTCTGGGAGCGCAATGCTCTAGTTGGTTTATAAAGTACTACGAGATCTTTAAGATAAACTGGAGCCTGACCATTAATCGCTTTGTAGGTCAGGAGAAGGATTTTGAATTTTATTCTGTATTTTACCGGGAGCCAGTGCAAAGCAGCCAATACAGGAGTAATATGATCTTGTTTCCTACTTCTTGTCAATACTCGTGCAGATGAAAAAAGGCAGATCTTGAAATTTATTTTATGTGGGAGTTAAAAGACATATGCTGATCAAAGATAACGCCGAGATTACCTTACAGTGGTGCTGGAGGCCAAGTTAATGCCATCCAGAGTTACTATGTCAATAGACAATACGTTTCGGAGGCGTTTGGGGCCAAGTACAATAACTTCTGTTTTGTCGGTGTTCAACATCAAAAAGTTGCAGGACATCCAATTTTTTATGTCTTTAAGACATGCTTGAAGTTTAGATAATTGATTGGTTTCATCTGGCTTGATTGATAGATATAATTGGGTATCATCCGCATAACAATGAAAGTTTATGGAGTGGTTCCTTATAATATTGCCTAAAGGAAGCATATATAAGGTAAATAGAATAGGTCCAAGTACAGAACCTTGCGGGACACCATGACTGACTTTGGTTTGCATGGAGGATTTATCGTTAACACGTACAAATTGAGATCGCTCAGATAAATAGGATTTAAACCAGCTCAGTGCAGTTCCTGCTATGCCAATGAAATGTTCCAGTCTCTGCAGCAGAATGTCCTGGTCAACAGTGTCAAAAGCAGCACTGAGGTCTAACAGGACAAGAACAGAGACAAGTCCTTTGTCTGATGCCAGTAGAAGGTCATTGGTAACTTTCACCAGTGCCGTCTCTGTGCTATGATGAACTCTAAATCCAGATTGAAAAACCTCAAATAAAGTATTGTTATGTAGAAAATCACATAACTGTTTTGCGACTGCTTTCTCAAGAATTTTAGAGAGAAAAGGAAGGTTAGATATCAGTCTATAGTTGGCTAAAACCTCTGGATCAAGACTGGGCTATTCATAGCTCTTCAAAGTGAGGCTGTAGCTTGGATGCAACATTTTGTTGTTGGGGAACATGCTCGGGGACTCACACTGAAGCTGATCGGAGGTTGTTCTCTGTGTGACTGCCTGTCTTGACACAGCAGGTCTCGAGTCTTTGAACCCATGAGACCAACTCCCACTCTGCCTCCTCTCTTCCTCTCAGCACAACTCTCAGCTGCTGTGCTTCACCAGGAGAACACGTTTAATTGGAAGAAGTAATTAAAAACAAGTGTCTTTATTTATTTACCTGCTGGCTGTGTCACCAAGGACATCACTTCTAGGATGGGAACATATCTGAGGCAGCAGGCACTGGAGCCCCAGTCAGAAAGGTCCTTTTAAAATGGACTGTAATCTGCAAGTATATACTGTAGGCCCTGGTTTAGATACACCATGTCAAGAGAAACTTTAGTTTCTGATTGGTTGGCAGGTGTCCATTAAAACCTTTAGCTTCTGCTCACATGTAGCATACTTGACATAATTTTAAGCTCTGTGAATGTTTCTTTCTGAAATGCACATGAATACAGATAGTCCAGGCAGACAGGCACAGTTAAGTGATTTATTGAAGGAGTGAACATACATGAGTTTACAGGCAGGCAGGCAGGCACGCCGATAGGGAAAGTACAGATTAGCTTTCAGGAACAGATACAAATTGGCAACAGGAAGGCAGTTCAAATAAGCAAACACATCCAGAGGGCAAGTCTGGTGAGCAGAACAGGCAACTGGTCAAAATCTAAGAACAGCTAACAAGGATTCGGTTCTGATGGCTGGAAAGGGGTTGGAGAGATCAGGTGATGTTAAAGGATGACTGAATATTTAAGGTCAAGAAATATTCTCTCCTTCAATTGTTATATCTACAGGCATGCGTGCCTTCGACTTCTTTTTTATCAAATAGCCAGATATTATGTAAAGCTGGGGGAGGCAGTTTATTTTTTGGCATTACTGGTCAAAAAATTCATATAACTTTTTAGCATAGTGTAACTCAAGTGGTACCCCAGGGTATAAAAAGGCAAACATAACATCAGAGTTTGAGAATACAGCCCTTCACCTGCAGCTCTTCTATTCCCACTCTCTGTCCTCAGCAGCTCCCACCAGACGAGCAATGGCGTATGCACGCACTTCATACAGTAATCTGTACAAGTAATAGTCATTCATTTTGAAAATCATCCAGATTTGTGATTGTGAATTGTGATTGATTGTAAAGCCCTTTGAGATAACATACTGTGAATCGAGGCTCGCTACAATATCGGCAATATTTTCAGAGATGTATAGAAAATGTTGCTAATAGTTTAGCTTTCTGCTAACCGCTAAACTGTAGCGACCGTAACTTAGCTAGCGTTAGCTCACGACGCTTGTCATAGCTGTGAGCAGAAGGCTAAACTATTAGCAACATTTTTTCTTCATCTTTGAAATGCTTCACCAAAATTGTCTGACTCTCTTTTGGATTGCTACGACATGCACAGTGCAGCCCATCCACCACCGTGTCCTCCACAACCTTCCTGTTTGTCTTGCTATATAAAGAACACACTACTTCTTACAGACACCGTGCATACGTACAACACTCTACATTGCGTGATGTCACTGAACACTTCCTCTAGTCTGTTTTAAGGTGCTCGTCAGTCAGCTTTGCTGCGTAGTTCTCAGTCCTCCATGCTTTTACCGTCCATCCCTGACTGAATGTGATTATGTCCATGTTTGTTGTCTTTGATGAGGGCTGGACTGACATGATGACTAAAATACAAGCCAAAGCCATTACATTGATGAAACATTAGTGCAGACAGCACAAATAGAGAGAAATTAAACATGTTTGGATTTGGGCTTTTTATAGATAATAATAATAAACAAATAATGTAGATCAGAACCAATTTTAGCCACATCAATATATATTGTTTTACCGCTGATTATTAACTTCACTAAACTATATTAACTATATAATCTATCCTTCCCTCACATACAGCTCTGTATTGTTTTTGATCTTCTTGCATCATTCTTTTCCCCACTCAGCATCTTGACAGCAACATTGAAACAGTGAAGTGAAGGTACTTTCAAAAAGAAGAAAAAAAACAAAACACCCACCGCTGATATCAAATAATGTCATCATTGCAGCTTTTTTTGTTTCAATTTCATCACACTTGTATTTTCAACTGCTGTAATCTCTGGGCTGTGCAGGGATCACACAGTGTGACTGCAGGGCTCGCCGAGAATCACACGCCATGCTTTTGGGGATGCTACCGCCAGCTTTAATGAGGTCATTTCTCCCCTTCCTGCTCTTTAATTTTACTCTTGCCAGATTTCATCATTTAATCGCAGTGACAGAGGGATTAAAGAGAGACAGAAAGATGAAAAGAGAGCATGGTGGCCTGTCAGTTACTCTAAGACCACCTTGCTGCCTCTGATCCTCCATTGTAGGCAGAAGGTGTCAAAATTAAGCCCCCTGTTGCGTTTCATACACTAGAAATTATTCTTATGTCCATGTATTCCACTCCAACTATGTGAGAATGTGAGAAAAAACACATATTCAAAATGTGTTTTTTTATCATATCAGGCCATGTTATTTAATCAGGTAACCTTAATTAGATTATTTTCAGTTACACTTTATCTTCAGAACGATTTCAAATCATGCCTTGAAAACAGTCTGACTTTATTGGAATATAAGTAAAGCAATGTTAGCATCCCCCTCACTAGTTATAATGCACATCTAATGTATACATATAGGAGATAACGTCTTGTCATTTGTTTTACAGCACTAAAACTCCTCCTAAAATGAGACAGACCATGTTAAACTTGTGACAAATAGCCTTTGATTTTCTTTTAGTTTTTTTTGCTTTTGTTTGAGTGTATGTGTGTGTGTATACACCACTACACACACATATGTATTGTTGTGTATTTTGACAGGCTGTACCTCCACTGAGGTTCCCCTGCCCATGTATGAGTGTGTTTGTGCATTCTTGTGTGACAGAGTACATTCATTTGTGTCTCGCCACATGTTTTCATGCTCAGGCTAACCTTGTTAAATGTAGCTGGATCAGGTTGAGGACAGCATGTTCAGTGTGTGATCAAATGTTATTTTCCTTCAACCCAATCCAGACTGCTTTTCAGGAAAGACACACACACGCACATACTTGCCCCACTGCCTCCTGCCTGTTAGCTCGTGTGTTGAGGCAGGTCTGTTGTCAAAACTGGCTGACTGGCTGCTGAGTGAATCATATTACCAATTGTCACTGCAGGCCTCAGGATGTTGCTAATGATATACATATTTTTAGCACTGTTGGAAAAGTTGCATCGCACATGTCTGGGTATGTGTTACAGGGCATGCCAAAACATTTTGGGGACCCTAAGTAGAGTTTGATTCCCACCCCAGCAGCACATTGACCTAGTTATTCACTTATGTATTATTGCCATAAAGAGTTTAAGTGAACTATAACTCACCACCAGCTATAAATTAGGAATGTGGTGTACTTGAAGATAACACAAGAAGCCAGGATACACAAAGATCTTTGTTTAAAGTCAACTTTGGAATTTTCAAATGTGAAGAAAGAAAAACAAATATGCTAAAACTAAACGGTACTATATTTAAAATAACTAACAATAATAAATACCAAAATTATGATGGACAAAACATGAAGAAAAGAAAAACAAAGATCAAACTCTGCTTAGAGCCACAGAAACACATTGACAAGCCAATAAGATAAGTTATTGATCCTTGAAGGAAAAAATTAAATAATTGAATAACACATTATAATGAAAATAGTTCTCATGCTTTTCATAATACAGTAAGGTTCAATGACATTTATTGTCATTGTACGACACAGGTTGGTGCAAGTTAGAGTCCCATTTTGCCAGAAAAAGGCAGAAAAGCATTTTTGTGGTGGAGTTTGGAGGATGAGTTGAGGAGTCGCATATCAAAAGTAAAAAATGCTTTAGATGGATGTACATTTTTGCATTGTGCTAACCCTATTTAGTTCAAATCGTATTTAGTTTGCTGGATAGAGACCTCATACATGTGATAGATCGGGTTGTCTGTACATGTTTCCTACAAAGAGCAATGTGCTTCACTACTTGTCATTGATTTCTTTTTAAGTATCATTTTAGAAAAATATTCACTGTAAATAATAACTGTGATTTAATTTTTTTTGTATACTTGAAAACATTTGAATTAAATTCAAATAAATTCTAGTCCAGTCTCATTTACCTGGCCGTCAGATTGATGCAGTGATCCACAACTAAATTAATACTTTGATGAAATATGGGAAAGTGATGCATCTCACAATTTAAAACTGGCAGTGCTGGAAGTTGTTTGTGGAGATGGTGCCACTTTAGCGTAACATGAATATGGTTCTTCAACATGTTTTGTTGTTTTTGTTGTCCAAAGTGAGACCCTGAGGAAGCAATTGTGTGTTTAAAAATGCTCTTACTCCAGCAATAGGTATCATTTTGTATGCCTTTAGTTGATGCTGGGTTTTGCCAGGTCCTTTAAGCTGTGCCCCCTTTGTCTTTGCTCCTGTTGTTCCACACAAAAAGCCATAAGTGATGAGTCGCTGCATCTCAGCCAGCACAAAGCAGTGCCACATTAAAGCTTTAGCAAAGCTTGACTGCTGTTTGGAGAAGAACACAGCAGCAGAAGTCACCCCTGGGGAAACAATACCGGTGCATTTAAATCCGAATCCAAAGCAAGTTAAAAAAAAAATAGTTGTAACCTGTTACATCCATGTTTTCTTGTTAGCAGCCGTCATCTTCCCTGCCTCTCGGTGTGTTACAGCCACACCATGGAATTTTGTGAAATTGTCAGTAGGAATGTTTATGACATCACCAAACAAAATGTGGACTCTGCTGAAAACATTGCTATAGCAAAGCTTGAGGCCAAATACTCCACAGGGTACTTTAAACTTCCAACTTGCCAGTTGTGCACTTGTCAGTGCACTCTAAATGATTTAAAAGAGGCTGTTTTTTAATTGAACTCAAACATATCTTTGGCATTTCTGTATTTCCAATTGTCGAATTATTAATCGACAATTATGCTGACAATATAAAACTGGCCAATATATCCTCCAAGGCAATTGTTTGGTTGTGTTTTGCACCCTGCTCAGGTATGGAAACGTTTGTCCACTACCTCAGAAACCAGGATTAAATTCCTGGCAGCAGTGTCAGTGTTCACAGGTGGGAGGCCGGTGAGGGATCTGGCCCTTGGCGCTGCACTAGTGACTCGTAATGATTGTTTGGGGGGCTGCACAGAGGGGTTAAGATCTGTGGGGGATAGTGTGAACCTAAATACTGCCTCCACACCACTGGAAGCTCATTTGCAGGGAAACTAGTGGACTACTGAAACACCACAGCCATGGAAACCAAATCCCATCAGTTGGGATATGTGACTTACCCACTTTAAATGTGCACTATTAAGCTTATCAAAATCTTCAACAGTGGCGTGATATTCCTGAGGCTGTAATGGGATTTGCTTCATGTAGACCAGGCAGGGAGCAAAACATCTATTCAGACATAAATGTTCGGAAAAAGTGCGTGCATGCGTGCGCGCATGGAAGTATGTGTTCGTGTTTTCAAAGCAGTGCCAGCATGTGTCGAAATTTTATAGTAGCTCAGACCTCATAAAGTTACCAATAACCAGCAGGGCCTGGAAGCACATAAGCTTCCTTATGGCTTCAGCTCTGCATGCTGCCTCTCATAAATCTGAATTTACAATGGATTTCCTAATGTTACTGTTTTCTCTACACCATAGTTGTCCTGAAGTACTGACGAATTGCACTGTTTTAGAGTATGACACCAATAGACATTTTTACACATGAGCGTGTGTGTGTGTGTGTGTGTGTGTGTGTCATTTTGGTTGACAGAAAAACAAGTATTGAGGAGTGTGTTCTAAGGGACATGGCCAGAGATAACAGGACCTCTATTCTCTTATCTCGGACCCTCTATGATTACTTATTAGGGGCTGCAGTACAACTAAAACACAATGACAGGTGAATTATCTTTCTGTTTCTGGTTTCAGAGGATACAAGTTATTTGATTAAGGCTTAACAATAAGAAATAAGAAATCTACACTTCGATTTTTGCTTACCTGAAGATCTTCAAATTACTTTTACCTGACTGCTGATAAATTCCTAAATTGATAATGCTAAAATGTATTGACATTTAGAAAAACAACAAATATCTACTCAGATGTGGGTCTGTATTCTGATATCAATTTATTATCTTAGCAATATCAATCAATATCAATAAATGCCCTGCCCATGTACATAAGTGTGAGACCAAATATACAAATGATAGAAAAACAAGAATACTATATTTTGTATGCCTTCAAACTTGATATCCATCAAATAAACTGATCTCATATTGTTGCATGTATTATTCAGCTAGTTTGCCTAATTTTCAAACATTTAGAAATAAAACTTGCCCATACTTGACACAGTTCAACTTCTAATTTTCATCAAACTAAAATAATTTAGAATTTTGTTTTGTATTCTTACAAATGTGCAAAGAGGGTATCATCCAAAGTAGCCTAAACAGAGCATGGAGTTTAACTAACTTTGTTGGTATTGGCCAGTGAGCCCAGTCCCAGATAATAACACAGCACACTCTCATGCGCACCCCGAAGAGACAGACAGGACCGGACGGCTGGTGCGGCTCAGGAAAACATTTTTTGATGGTCCACCGTCCCACAGATTCATGGCCAGTACACCACTGGTCTTACTAATAAGAAAGCCCAAACTAAAAGCCAAAACAGAGATATTATTTTGAAATTCATACACAGTAGCAATAACCGTGATCTTAGACAGTGAGACCATCAGGCAGAAAAATGCTCTGTATGCGGTTCACACGCAAACAGACTGTCTGACAGTCTGTCAGACAGTCTGTCAGACAGACAACATACTGTGTAACAGACAACAGACTGTGTAACAGACTGTCTGACAGACAACAGACTGTCTGACAGACAGTCTGTCTGACAGACAGTCTGTCTGACAGAACGTACTGTCTGACAGAACGAGGCTTCATGGTTAACTGACTGGCTGCCAGTGCTGCACTATCACAGCTCAGGAAAAAAATTTTTTTGAACACTTAGAATTGAAGAAAGTCAAGGCTTTTATTAATAATGCATGAGTGCCTCCCTTAAGTGGCTCCTGCCTTTGCTCACACATGTGTGATCTGTGAGGATGCATTTATCAGCAGATGCAACACTTCACATTCTTTATAAACATGAGTATGTGGAAACTCCTCAGTGACATACACATCTTTGTCTCTGTGAATCGTCATGGCATCTCTTGTCCACCATACATTGAATCACATGGGAGGTTAAAGAAAGATCAGGTCAACAGTTCAATGTGGAGAAGGGGCAGTTTTTTCATTGGTATACAAACAATCTGGGCTGAAATAAAAAGCATTCTTCCCAGCTAAAAACCTCTTGGCATGAGTTTTGAATGGAACCTGTTCGTGTTGAAGTTAAATGCATTTGATGATGCACCACCCAAAGCCCCACAGCTACTTTCTTCCACCCTGCTTCAATGTGAATGTGCTGACTCTTGTCATGAATTCTTGATGGAAATCCTCTCCTGGTGGGGGAACATATTTCTCTCATGCAGGGAACATCAATGGCTTTATTTAAATGCACACCAGTAATCCAGTGATAATGCGATTAAAGCAGTAATGGGAGTAAAGTCGAGCCCATGTAAACACCATACTTTGAATGAGACAATTCTTCTGGTAGCAGCAGTAAGCACAACTGTAGTAACACGTGTGAAGTTTCATTGGCTTGAATGAACATCAATCCAAATTATAATAATCCATTAATTTGTTACCTGCCTTTGCAAAAACACCTAAGTCCAGCTGGTTGATGATGCATTTGAAAGATGTTTGGCTGTAAAGTGCTTCACTTGTGTCTTCCCTAGTTTCCTTCTGTAGGCTTGTGCAGTACTAATGAATATTTCCAGAGTGGCACGTCAATCTTGGAATACATTTTTGTAAACTATGTTAAGGCAACTGATATGCTGAAAGTAACACATTTGACTTAAAGCTCAGGTTTGGGATTGAATACTGGAAAGGGAAAGTCACATAATGAGGAGTGGGCATATTCAGCCATTAATGAGACACTGCCCGTAGCTGGGAAATAGGAATGTTATTGGAGTGGACAACCCATCCATTTATCCTTTTCCGCCAAGTAGTCCACACATGGGATCACTATCATCTGTGTACACATCTAGATTTTCTAAGTCTGGCATCAACAGGGACCACTCTTTGCAGCAAAAGCCTTTTTTTAATAACCACAGTGAAAGTCAGCCTCACACATGTGAATATGCTGGCATACAGTACGTGGATGAATATGGCAGCCGTCAAATCGACCCAGATATAGATCTCAAAGCAGTTAGCCATAACGGCCCGTCCCGGGAGCTACTTTGTATGTGTACAGTAGCCCTAAAAATGACTTCTATATTGGATGATTCAACACCTCAAAATGTACATTCAATGCCAAAGTTCAGTGCCAATGCAGGAAGTAATGCGTCCTATCTGTAGAAGGCAGAAAGTGAGGCTATGAAGCTTGGGAGAGGTGAATGGAAGTGTAGCACTCTGTTATGCACATGAAAAAGTAACAGAAGTAGCTGTGTGAAGAATGGCCACTTGATGTGTAAAGTGGCTTGAACATCAATGCAAATTTTGATAACGCTTAAGAATACGGTTCGCTGAAGGCATCATGATTCTTCTCAAATGTAGATTGTAATTCTTTGTAGCGACCAGTGTACCAGTACATACGTACCAATAAGTGCAAAGGAACAAGATGTGAAGTTAGGGAATAAGGGGGTTACAATCTGGGAACTTAAAATTATTTATACTGCAGATATTGCTTAACTAATAGGTACCTTATATATTATTACGCAAATGTACTCAACAACAATCTGACATTTGGGAGGAATTTAAAGTAAGTAAATATGTAATGCTGTAAGTGGTTATGCCGGGCACCTGTTCTAAAATGACAGGGTACAGTATTGACATTACTGAGGAACAAAGATGTAAATTTGGGGAAAGATGGGATAATAAGTTTTGTAGAACTTTATAAATCAGAATGACCATATACCACTTAACATGACTGCAGGCGGAACAGGCAATAACGAAAAGAGGATAAACAAAACACATATTTCCTTTTCAAGGTTTAGTGTACTTAGTAATTAATGGTGGTGTACATTTGTAATCTTTACTTTAGAATAAACAAAGGTCCAGGGAAAACAGTCTTGTAAGGAACATACTGTCGGCCTGTAGCCTATACAGCATGTCACTGTGTATGGACTACAACATTGTGCTTATAGGGGACTTCAGAATCCTGAGGTGGTACAGATTGATGTGGATTGACTGTTGATGTAAGTATAATCATATATATGTTATGGAGCACAGTAAGCAGAAAAGCTTCTACAGTAAATACAGCTGAAGATGAGCAGTTATAGAAGATGATGGATTTTAAGTTCTGTCCCAACATTACAGTCATGCTTTACTCCATATTAATAGAATAGGTGCCTATTTTAAAATATTAATTATAATACATATGTATGTATCTATATATTTCATAGATACATATTTCACGTTGTCATGATTGAAGACCCATATCAACAGTGATGAGAAGTGTAGTGTTTTCCTGTGAGCCAGTATTGCGTTCCACTCTACCACATGTGTGTGCCCCTCCTGTTCCTCTAGGAATACAGAAATAAATGCAGACTAACAATCTCTCAGTGAAGGTTCAAAGTGTTCCACATCAAAGCCTTTATACATGTATGAAATCTCTTGCTACTTTGGACAATTTTCATTTTATTTTAATTTTTTTACCATAAATCCATAAACCCAATAAAAATGATTATACCACCTAATGATTTTACTAACAAATTGCATAATGTTTGATGGCAGAACACAAATGGATTATCTGATGTTTGATCTTTTTCTTTCAGGATCACCCTGCAGGATGATGCTGTTTTGTTGCCATACAGAGCTGAATATCACACGTTTCCTAAATATTTCCTATTTGCTTCATTCATTTATCAGGGAACTGAAGGCATTCTTGTGTTCAGCCATGTTTTCAATGGAATAAACAATGATCCAAGAAAATGTTCAGATGTCTCGTACTTGTTTTTCACATTATAAACAGTATGCTAGTGTGTTATTTTCTGATAACTGAATAGAACGGTGTGGGTTATGTCTTACTTATGTATCCCACACAATATCTAAAGTAACGTTGAAGGGAAACGGCGGTTTATTACAATTTGGGTAAAACACGAGCAGACAATCACGTTAAACAAACTTATTAGGAAGAGAAAATGAAGTTAGACAGTTAAATTATTACCCAAACTGTCCGTTGTAAACATCCATCCAAATGTACAGACATACTTCCTTTTTTTCGATTTACTGTTATTGCCTGACCTGTGCACACAGTTTTACTATTTAATATGGGATTATGCTCATGCTAACATCCCATAATGCAACTGAAGAGTGGCATGCACCATATTTTTTATAAAGCGAAGTGGAGCAGAGCGACCAGAGTAATTATAGAATGCTGCCACTTACATTCTCTGATCTCAGGCATCCAGAGTCATCTTAGTATTATATTACTGATTGTAAGATAATTTAGTATCGGTCGTTTACAGTCCGCACTGTGCATGTGGTAGTATTAGCGCTGTGTAAAACCTCTTATAACAGCAATCATCTTTCTACAACCTCTAAGTAGGATTAATGGTGAACAAAATGATTGTGAAATTAAACTACTCCTTGTTTTCATGGAGAACAACACCAGCATTCCCCTTTAAACAGAAGATTAGAAACCAGACTGAATAAACATATGGCTATTTCTCTGCTTAGGTCAATGAATATGCAGTAATGGTGCCCACCAGAAGTCACATATTTGATAAATCTTACACTTTGCCATCAAGAAGAAACTGAATCATTCATTTTCTTTTGTTGCTGCTGCAGCTCAGGAATTAATATACTTCTAGAAGAGATAATCATATGATTCCCATTGATATGCAGAGGAAGTTACCTGGGAGGAATGTTAATGTGGACAGAGATCAAGTGTGTAGGCAAGAAATATAGAGGGACAAGCAACATTAGCAGCATAGAGTCTAGCAAACAAAGTTAAATATCAGGCTGTGTCTGGTTCATTAACACAGTGTATGTACATGCATGGTAAATAGGCCTGCATACTATAGATGACTGACTGCGCAGACAAACTCCCACCAACTCTGTCACCAGTAGTCAAACAGCAAGATAATTGCATGATAAAATAAATGATGATTAATTATTATCGCGTTTCTTTATGCGCACAGCTCTAAGCTCTCCACATGGCAGCATAAGCTAATTAAATCTAATCAAAGCCAGCATCAGGATGCTGCGCAGTTTACAGCCATTCACACAATTTTCTGGTGGCCATGCAATGGCAGGAGAATCTTCACAAGACACAACTACGTTTCAATTAATTAATCTGCAGTAAACATTGTTCAGTCGATAAATTAGTAATTAAAAATGCTTAATATCATGGCATGATTGACAGACTTCTTTTTTTGCAACTGCGGTCAGGGAGAACCTGCAGTCACTGTGCCACGTGAGACTTTCCAGAGTGTGTTTTTAAAAGCATATATTCACACAGCAGGATAGTTTGTTTATCTATCTAAAAATGTGTTTAGAAGTGTGTACAAATTAGCACATGATGTGTATGACAACTTGTTTTGAGCCGCATTGAAAAGCTTCATCTGAGTCCTGCTTGACTGCAGGGCTGTAGTCACTTAGTGTTGAGTGTTGAGTCAACACGAGACCATGTCACCACTGAGCCTGGAAAACAGGAGTGTTTCCATACAATATTCTTCACCCTGTTATCTCACTGCTGTTCTCAGTGAGACTAAACTCGTGCATTATTTGTTAAAATTGTAATTAGAACTCAGAGAAAACATATAATTACATTAAAAAGTGCATACAGGTACACATCTCAAATAAGGATGACCTATTACTGTACATGGCAAAGACGCACTATGGAAAATAAGCATTACCTGTACTGAACAGTGCATGTGATAGAGAAGGATTCTACTCCGCTTGCTGACAACAGAGCTGCCTCTCCAGGGTGCTATGAGAGACCAGAAAAGCAAAAAAAAGAAAAGAAATAAAAGGCTGCTTGGCTTGGTTGAGACCAAAGACTGTAACTGGCAAGCTTGGTTATAAGTCAGACAATACAACAGTTTTTGTTGACCACACTTACACACAGCACAGTGCTGACACAGAGTGTAGCACAGGTTTACACCACCAGTATGAACCAGATCACAGGAAAAGGACTTTTGAAAAACAAGGCTAGCAAAGACTGTTTGTGAGTCAAACCTGGGAGCCATGTTCCACCAATATATAGTCTACCTGCCAAGATCGTGTTATCATTTTAAAGCGGTGTTGTACAGTTCTGGAAACTCTGAGACACAAATGAACTTTATGTCCAGATTGCTATCGAGTTATATGGTCACCAGTGGTTGAACGTTTAAAATCACTGAACGAGGAGTAAAAGCAGAAGAGGACTGCTACAAGGTTTATCATCTGCACTGTGTCATAGACAAGCCGCGGTTCATGGAGCTTAAAGTGTCTTTGCTGTCTCCCTACATACAGTAGAATAATCTGTCATAATGTCTTTGAAGATAAAACTAAAACGAACAATTAAAGCTGGTGTTCTGAAAGACTCCTCCACTGTGTGACATGGCTGTCCACAAATGTGACAGACCTCCTGCCACCAGGGAGTCACTTATTCGTACATGTCTTGCTGAGCCTTCTGCATTTCAATGTGATGTTCCAGGTGCCTCCCACTGTGAACTCGGCACACCCACTGTGAAGCCCCCTCTGACGCCCACTGGGAGGTCTGAAACAACCTTTGAAAGCCTCAGGTCAGCGGCGGGCTGAGAGAGATGAAGACATGTGCCATGTTTGTGGCGGCTCTGCTGCTCCCCAGCATCCAAGCAGGTGAGTTAAGGACATCGTTCTTTTTTCTTGTCTTTATTTTTCTCAAAAATAGTGGGCTGAAGGCACTTGACATTTACATGAAATACAATTCTATCACCCCATAAAACACTGTAATATCAAATTGATTCACACATTACTGGGTTAGTGTAGAAAGCCAAAAGAGAAATTGGGGTAGAATGACATACAAAGCAAGAGAACAATCTTAGCTAAATATCCATATTTCATAATGTTGGGCCTCAAATGAAGTGAAAAGAATGCAATACTTTCAAACAAAATTCAGGATGGGTAATTGATACAATTGGGGCAAACGAAACAACTGAACTATTCATGTTGAATTATTCATGTTAAAATCAGTGTGTATGTGTGTTTGTGCATGTGTGTGTGTGTGTGCATGTGTGCGTGTGTGTGTGCATGTGTGCGTGCTTGTGTTCATGTGTGTGTGTGCATGTGTGTGTGTGTGTGTGTGTGTGTGTGTGTGTGTGTGTGTGTGTGT
>CALSCE010010660.1:1897622-1914022 GCA_943593645.1 Bovichtus variegatus
TGTGTGTGTGTGTGTGTGTGTGTGTGTGTGTGTGTGTGTGTGTGTGTTTGACAGCTTCTCACTGCTCTCATCAGTTTAACTTTGAGTTGCAGCAGGCAGCTAAAAAGCTCTGACAAACCCATGTGTTTGACTTACATTCATCAGGTAAAAACACAAGAAAAGAATGCTAATGTTTGCCAAAACAACTGCATAAGATAATAATATGTCAGTGTTATGTTTACAGCTTCTTGCAATGACCCCAAGTCACTTTTATTTATGCAGCCCAATATCACAAATGACTAATGTGCCTCGAGGGGTTTTAATTAAACACCCTCTGTCCTCAGACCCTCGCTTCAGATAAGGAACAGCTCCCCAAAACAATTGAACAGGGAGGAAATGGAAGAAACCTCAGGAAAAGTAAGTGAGGAGGGATCCCTCTCCCAGGACTGTCAGACATGATACCAACATAATACATAATACAATTACAGTATAGACAATCCAAAAGGCAAACAATTATACAAATAATTTGCACATATATAAAGAAAAATGTACAATGTATGCCTCTCATTGTCAACAAATCACATGAAAAGCCCAAACCAGCAATGAGTTAGTCAGTCTCTTAGTACTTTCTGACTTTCTGGGCCCCATTCAGACTTAAGCCTATTGGTTCCTTTTGAAGACGGACATTTACAAATGGCTCACCAATTTATACTTTCATTTTAAAATGGCATGAAATGTACAGAGAAGATCTGTATGGTGCAGCAGAAAACAATCCATGCAGTATGATTTCAGATGAGTCAGAGGAGTAAGATATATCAGGCTTTGGATACACAGACAATACTTTGAAACTTGCTTCAGTTGTGGGGTTTTGTATTTTATAGGATCCATTGATAACAATAAACAGACAAAACAATGTCAGTACTACGGTGTGTGTAGTCTGACCAATAAGATAATCACTACCACTAACCGACTACTGCGCTTCGTTCTGATTTCCAGTCAGCTCTCTGGTGCCTTTATCACTTTATCCTGGCTTGTTACATTGTAATTGATTCATCACTGTACGACTGTATATTGCTTCAGTCTGCAGTGAAGCATACCCTAGTGCCTGTAGCATCTGCTCCATATGTAAACACCAGCAGCTGTCAAAAACTATGATGGATTAGTCCCTAAAACCCTGAATGCAGCATGTGATGTTGATACCAAAGCCATGTACCCATCAGATTGATTGAGAGTACCTTTAGGTACTTACAGTATGTGGAAGTGGGGTGGCAAATAACTAGTTATGAAAGGGTTGGTCTGCTCGAAAAAAAAATAAGTAAAACTAACCTTGTCTGGAACTTGACTGCATTTCATGACCTCATCAGATGGAATACTGTGAGATGCAGTGGAAAGCTGAAGGAAACTATGAAAAGTGAGCTTCAGTTAAGATTTTGTTGTCAAATAGAATATATATAATTAAAAAATTTTTTAAATGATTTTCTTTCTTGACGAAAGTATGTAATATTAGTTAATTATTTAAAAAGTCTAAAGCACAGAAATGATGTGTTTACTTACCGTGGTCTTTCCCTAACATTAGTGTTAGTATATTTGTGTGTGTGTGTGTGTGTGTGTGTGTGTGTGTGTGTGTGTGTGTGTCCTCCCCAACTCCACTGGCGATGCCCATTGTTGGATTAGCCGAGAGTTAGACGTGGCGTCACTGTTTCACAGCGGCTCTTCAGAATGTCCATATTTTAAACAGTCTGATAGCAATAGATCGTGCTGGGAGATCTGGTTGCTGCTACACAGGAGGAATGTACTTTTTCTTCAAAATGTTTTAGGCAAAACTCTTTAGTAGTATATCATGTCATTTCTAGGAGACAGGGCTTGCAGAGACAATAGTACAAAAGTGGACAAACTAAAACTTACTAATAACTCATGCAACATATCATGAGAAAGAGGAAAAGGAACATGTTTTATTTTGTTGTCTAATTTGGATAATATGACTCTTGAAGTTAATAATTCAATGGCTATATTTTGACAGTTTTTTCATCAAAAACTTGCAGTGTACCTGAAGTATTCACCTGCAGTCTCACAGGAATACCACAATCATTTTACAGATTTACAGCTGAACAGGTGTTGAAGGATAATCCTGCATCAAATTCATTTCCCAGGATGAGAGAGGGAACTCTGACAGAGAGTGAAAGTGAGAGCGAGAGAAAGTTCACTGAGCTGAACAGCAGGACTGGGTCATTTAGGGACTCTGAATTCTATAAACAAAACTTTGGGTCAAGCCAAAATGACATAAACATATGCATATGAATACACTCTCACGCATACTGTACATACATACATACCTGTGGACACAGGAAAAGGAAAGGAAACACACACAAACACCGTGCAGACTTATGTTTGTCTGTATGTCATGTGGGAAAAAAGAAGAATTCTTCTCCTGGCAGTCATGCAAACAGGCATCTGACCAAGCAAGGCCTAAATGATCTGGCCCTGCCCTTTGTGTGTGTGTGTGTGTGTGTGTATGTGTGTATGTGTGTGCGTGCGTGGAATAGTCCTCAAGGCATTAAAGACCTTTTTCCACTCTAAACTTAAATTCTCTCTCACTGGCTTGTTTTTGTTTCAGTTTCATTGGGAGGCTTTTCCAGCTGGAAGCAAATCTTTCAAATTACAATCACAAAAGCACCTCAATCTAAGAAGGCTTGGCTTTTTATTGGAGGTTTAGGGGGCTGCATCTCAATGAGAAGCTCAGGGAGGATGCAGTGACATGATAAAGAACACAAGTGGAAGTAATAAAATTAGACATTTTCGTAGGAATTAATGAGCATTTTGGTCCTTTCTGGCCATATGGTATAAAACAACAGTGACTTTTACCTCTTCAAATAAAATGGTTTACATGGCCGTTTATGGGTTTAGAAAGTTGTCTCACTTTTTCTGCTCGTAAAATCTTTATCATTGGGTTATTTAATTTATGCATTGTCACTCCATTTAATACAACCTTGTTTTTGTTTTTGTTCGTTCCTGAAAATCTGACATTTTAAATCTGGGGTAGGCAGTTACTTTTTGGCATCATTGGGCAAAGATTACATTATAACCTTTCAGCATATTGTAATTCAAGTGGTATGTGGGAGGCAGTTTTCTGGAAAAGGCAATAAAAAATGCCAAAATTTGTAAATACATCATCCTGCAGCTCTCCTCTATCCATCTGTAGTCCCTCCCGCCAGCTTTATGCTTTATGCAGTAACCTGTCGAGTAGTAGCATTTATTTCAAACATTCATTCTATCAAATGGACTGCATTTATGTCAATCTTTGAGATCACTCAAAGCACTTTTACCACACGTCAGGATTGTCCCATTCATTCATACAAGGCAGAGGCTTCCATACAAGGTGCCACCTGCTCATCCGGAGTGATAAACATTCACACACTCACACACCGTTGGCCACCGGGAGCAATTTGGGGTTCAGTATCTTGAGGACACTTCGACATGCTGACCGCAGATTCATTCTACCTCCTGAACCACAGCCACACGTTATATTAGAATTAACATCATGTTTTCTTTTCAAACTTGTGGACCTGTAAAGCTCTGTGACATGATATTACAGGTCTTATCCTTACAGTGACTAACTACAGAGACAGTCCTGGAGCAACTCAGGGTTAAGTGTCTTGCTCAGGGGCTCAATGGTGGCAGCCTGGTGCTGAACTCACAACCTTCCAGTGTTCTATTTGAAAGCCTGACCACTATCTGCCAAAGTCTCCTGTCACTTGCAAGATTTTCTAAAGCCTAAAAACAGATCCAAGAGGAGGAGCAAAAGTCTAGTTCTCTCTCACGTAACTTGAATTATATAATATGCTGAAAGGCTGTTATGGAATTTTTGTCCAATGACAGCAAAAAATAACTGCCTACATCAGCTTTAAGATGCAACGTTTTCATCTGACAGCAACACCCGGGGTCTTGTAGCTTTCTCATACGTCAGCTGCTCCAAAAGGATGTGATGAGTTTAATGTCTTTTATTTTATTACAGAAGTGGGGGATTTAATATGACAAGCAGGAATAACTACGAATATACAAAGAAAATAGTGCCTAATGCAAAGATTAGACTGCATCCCATGTATGTCTCTTTAGGTGATTATGCTGACTTGGCCGAGAGACACACACACACTAGACCACAGGTAGAACCCTGACCACGGTTGCAGTCAGGACCATGACCTGCAGGATGAAGGTGAGAGAGACTTCTATGATCAGGAATGTGAACAACCATGTATCATGGAGCACAGTTTAGACGTCAAACTATGCGAGAAAAGGAAATATTATTTTAAAACTTTGCAACTGAATCAAAGCTTGAACAGAATTAGTTTTTATGTTGTAACAGCCGGTGGCAACCACAAAGAATAGGACTCAAATGCACGACTCACACAATTTACCACACAGGTGGTGAATTCAATGCAACAGTCTTTACTTGCCGGAAAACAGGTGCGGTACCCGGGTGATCAATGGGAGGCAGGCAAACAAATCCGACAGGGAGCAGGCTAAAGGCATAGTCACAAACATGAGCAGAGATCAGGATAACCAGGGACAAAGAGACCGGACAAATGCTGCGACACTACAGAGAACAAAGACAAACTGGCTACAGACAAAGGGACAAGAGTGCTTTATAAAGGGAGAGACTAATGAGGGCAGTGACAACAGGTGAGGTGGCTACAGGACTGCTGACACAGGTGAACACAAGCAGGGCAGGAAGTGAAGTTGACTGCAACGAGAGGAAAAGATGAGTGACAAAGTAAAACAGGAAACAGATAAAAATGAATCTTTAACGATGGGAGAGGGCGGGATGTTACAAATGTTGGATTGTCAGTTTCAGAAAGTTCAATTCAGAAATGGTTGCACACTGATTTACTTTGCTATATCATTAAATGAAAGTTTAATAATCCCTGTTATCTGGAATGTAGGATGTTAAAAAGCAAACAGCAAAAGAATAAATGAAATACTAATCAGAAAAGCAAATGAGGATTAGAGACAATCCTCATGGTCAGACACAGTAAGTAAGTAAATAGCAAATATGAAAATCAGGTCATTATCAAATGTGTTAAGATGGTTTTGTTTTATTTAGACATTGGCCATCAGCTCCTTTACTCTCCATTTCATGCAAGCGTCACCACAGTGTACTTGCAAAAACACTTTTCATGAGAACACAAATGCAGCAGTGTTTGGACTTCCAATTACTACTATCCATTATTTAGGCTATTTATTTTATTTTTAAGAAAACCTTGCTGCAGTGATTTGCATTGAAGTGATACTTGAAATGAATGTGTTTAATGACGAGAAATGTGTTTCATAGATCATTGATTTTGATTAATTGAATAGTTTTTATTCATTGATCTAGACAGGGATGTATTGGTGTATTTGTGTTCATTCACAATGCACCTCCCAAAGCAAGCGCATTGTCAGGGGCTGTTGGAGAACAATATGCAGAATGAGAAGAAAACCTGGGCATGTATTTATCAAACTAAGAAACATTTTTCAAGCAACCTGCTCCTACGTATAGCAAAGTGTAAGAGTAACGATTAAGAGCAGCTCTCAACTGATCACATAGTTAATCACATGTATACTCTGAGAAGGGAGAGCCAACCAGAAACAAGGATTTGCTCTACATCTACCCCACTGTTTATCCTTAAAAAATCCTTTCTGCAAAAACATGTACATGCTTTATTTGTGTGAAATCCTGAAAATATCTAGTATTGATTAACCAGAGTCATGAACAACACTCTAATCATTTACTCAATCTAAAAGGATAAAACAGGATTAAGTGATAATAATTTGGCTGAAATGGAAACAAAAGGAAAACCAAACTGGAACAGGAAAGAAGTTCTGGTGCTGTCAGGTACATAATGGATCAATCCTACAATGAGGAGGATTCAATATCACACTGACAAGCACAAACAATGAAGATATATGGCACGCTACTGCAAACTAAATCTTTTTTCTCACTTGCATCCTGAGAGTGTAGAATAAAGTGCTGCTACATCCAATCAAATGTTCAAACCAAATGCAAATACTAGGATCTGAACTACACATGTTCCTTCAGCAAACATTCTTCATCATGGCCAATGACATTTTGTACAGACATTCCAAATCATGTCCTTGAAGATGTGTTTCTGTACTGCAGTCAGAAGGATCTCATCGGAATCATCGTGAGAGCTCTCTGAAATGTAAAGGGGAATGTTTGTGAGCAAAAGTATTAAAACGCATTGCAAGAAAAGCCCATGATGTCACAAGTTAATCCTACAGTACAGTAGGTCGTACAAATCATGTGGCAACATGTGAGGACACACACAATCTGACAATATTGATCCCACATGCTGTCGATTCTTTTTCATTTTTTTTTATCGACAGTCAAATTGTGGCTTGTGAATCAGAAAAGAAACAGAAGGGAATGTTTTAGAAATGTAATTCAATAAAGACAAAAAGCAATCAGGAAGACAGAATTGTTTCCGACGTTACTACAAGAAACCAAAGGCAAGAGCATTTTTAAGTCATTATTAAGGCATTATGTTTTCGGGTTGGCCGTCCTTCTGTCTGTCCGTCCGTCTGGTCCATTTTTTGTGAACGTGATATCTCAGGAATGTCGAAAGGGAATTTCTTCAAATTTGGCACCAATGTAAATTTGGAGTTCAAGGTCACTGAGACCTCACAAAATATGTGTTTTTGGCCATAACGCAGGAATGCGTTATGGCAGTTATATACTATACTATATATACACTATAACTTGAGCAGTTATATATTCACGCTATATTCCTTTGTTAGATCCCGTAGATTATGCCCTGCTAGAATTAGTGAATATCTCTCTGATTAAAGGGTCCGAGACTAAGGCCTATAGAGTATAACCCTAACAGGTTCCTCAAGACTGTTTAAGCTGGTCACGAGGAGATTCACCACTAGCTTCTAACTGCTGTAGGACGCCTACCCTGCTTACTCTGACACTTCTGCTGACTGAATAACCGAGAGTAAGAAATAATAGTAATAATGTAGCTCTCCTCTTACTAATCTGTGCACTTGGTATTGATTAGGTTTTCTTAAACAGCGAGGATGAGCCCCAAGGGTTTACTAGAGAAACCGTTCAGAACCTTTAAGATATTAATTACACCAATACCTTACGTTTTACTACTATCAAAAAGATATTTACTCTCAATGCCCACAACTGTACTTATATGTAATAATCATAATTATTCATTTATTCAGGTTCAAGCAAGAGTAAAGCCTACAGCTCAAATTGATTCTAAGAAAAATATTACAATATAAGAGCTAAAGTTCCTCTGATTTAGAGAGAGAGAGAGACAGAGAGAGAGACAGAGAGAGAGAGAGAGAGAGAGAGAGAGAGAGAGAGAGAGAGAGAGACAGAGAGAGAGAGAGAGAGGTAGAGGGAGGGCAGCTGGCTGTGCGATCCTTCCGTCCTGCTGGGTGTTGTCCTTGAGGAAACTCAACAACACTTTCCTTGAGCTCTGTCAGATTCAAACATCGTTTTGCATGGAAAACTCAAAAGTGTAGAGTAGCATGAAGTTGTTTGGCTCTTTGTAATTCCTTATGTGATCGATCCGTCATTCAGCAACTTGGATACTTCTTCCAAGTCCTCTTTACGATTGTAGGGAAGCTCATGTCTCAAAGGAAGAACCCTGTCTATGAGAGTCCTCTTCGTTTTATATCATTTGATTGTCCTCACATCTCTGCCCCCCCCCCCTCCTCTCATGTGTTAGAATATTATGCTCCTTTAATCTTACATCACACACTATTGAAACATCCTGTTTTTAGGCTTACGCAGGCTTGTCCATCCTGTCCTGCCGTAGCTACCACACGATTTTAAATGTGTTAATCATTAATACTATAGTTACATTTATCTGTTCATGCTTATACATTTGTTTAATAATTAATCATACAGTTACATTTCATACACCACTGGTTGCACTGATTATACGTTAATCATTACCTAGTTTATAATTGCAGCACATAGCTTTTGATTGAGGTTGTCATGTTTCATACTTGCAGGTTATCATGTTATAAGAATATAAGAATGTTAATACCATCACAGTGTCTTACACTCTATTCTGGTATGAGTCCGTTACCACCATCCCATGGGAATCTCTCACAAAGATTCCTTACTCAGAGTTTATGACCTTCACATCTTTTGCACTGTAAACTTTACATACAGGTTTATTTAATACGTACAATAGATTTCTCTATGGTTTATGGGCTATCAACTGGCAGGGTAGGAATACTGATTCTCAACCTACTTGACACCCTTCATAGGCAACTCTTAAAAACAAATTGTTTGGCTTGGTTTTGCAACTTAATGATCAGTTAAACTGTCAATGAATCCTCTTATTCACTCTGATGAAACAATTTATTTAAATATGTTTGATAACTAAGTTAAATGGATTGCTATTAATGTCCTATTAATGACGTACGTTCTGAATGATTCAGTTCCTAGATGAAGCTCAATACAGTTACGTCTTTTGGTTTATTAATGTTTAATTTCTCTAACTGGAGCCAATGTCATATCTTTTTTCAAGTCTTTTATAATTTTTTTGGCCTCCACTGCTGCCACAGCAGGCTGTTTGTTGTGGAGTTTACCACCAAATCAGGAGCTAAACTGTGAACTGTACCCTGAACAAGGCAAGCACAAGCTCACAGCATGAACACACCACAGTGTAAACAGTGACAAAAATACAACAGCTCTTTAAAAGATCATTGCTATGTTACAGTCAGGTATTATCATTTCCTCGTCCTGTAATTAGAGCTGTGAAGAAACCAGGTGTGACTTTTGAAGTCTTTATTTCTACTGATGTCTTTTTGTGGTATAATTCTCCCTGACTTACCTGTGTTGATGGTTTTCGGATGAAGGTCAGGCACAGTTCATTGTGTTGTCGGATAATGAAAAGAATTTCAAGGAAAGCAAAGGAGCAGGTTCAGCAATTTTAATCACAGCTGTCAAACACTCCAGCAACTGGCGAACACAGATCTCCAAGGACTGACTTCAGACGCTCACTCAGAAATGTATGTGTGAACAGCTGCTGATGAGGAACTTTTTACTGTATGCTGTATTTAGGGTTTTGTCTTTGGTTTCCATTTTATGTCTGTATGAGTAAGTCATCTTATTTCCAAATTTCAAATTACAGTCAATTGAAATAATAGCAGCACAGTGTAGACAAGAATGAAAAACAGACAAGGCAAGCCTGGTGAGTGAAGCAAATGAACATGCAGAAACGTGAATGTAAAGTAAAGTTAAAGCAAGATATGAAACAGGGATGCAGTCTGCCCAATGCAAGTGTGCACCGTTATCTCCTTTGTGAGGCGTCACTAATGAGGCGACATGTCAGACCTTGTCAAATAAACTTGCTAACAGAACTTTTTACATGTTACACATACATGTACAGTCACCCTTCCACTATATTGAGGAACAGAGGTGTCAGAACTCACTACGAACAGTTACTGCCATATCCAACACTCCCACGACACAGACACCGCCGCCAACGTTTCCAGTGTGTGTGAATGTGTTACTGTGTGTGTGTGTGTGTATGTGTTACTGTATGTGTGTCCCAACCTGCCCACTGGCCTTGACAGTGATTAGGTTTATTTTTCATCTGGATGAAGATGGAGATGTTTTGTACAAGGGAGTAGTAGAGCATTTCGCAAAGTGCCTTTAAACAGCCTCAAGAAACTCTGTACCAACCTGTTGCTTTCAATAAAGGGTGACAGGCTTGTGTGTGTTGAGTGTATATAAATATTAATCGAGAGGGGAGCGAGAGAATTATGGATGGAGTGGAATTTTTTTAATGTTGGAGAGTAGCCTTATCTCCTGCTCCAATTTCGCTCTGGTACCTACCCACACTTGAAGGCTGGTTGAAAAGCCTGCCATCATAGTGTCCTCCTGGCTGCATCCCACTGCCTCCCCCTCTCTCCAAGAACTCTGTCTTTAATGTGTCTTGGAGATTACAGTTAACACTTTTGAACAGTTTGTCCTCAATGGTGTTTATGGTGTTGCACTCAGTTGCACATACAAAAAGTGACCAATGTAGACATGTAAAAAGTAAAAAAAAAAATGTAAAAACCTGCCCATTGTTGGGGAAATGTTGGATAGTCAGTTTCATAAAGAAATTCTCTGATGCAGTTACAGTACATCCACCTTCTGAAAGGTTTTAGAGGCTGTTATATGATCCAACAACCACTTGGTTTAAAGTTGGCTTGAAATGAGATGATCCACTTGTGTCAGATGCAGTAACAGAAACTCAATGTATGATTTGTGCTGGTTGCAGAGACGGAAAAAGTAAAAGTACCAATACTTTTTGTAGTTAAAATAACAAAAATGTTTTGTTGGGAAATATCTCTTTCCCTCTGACATCTGCAACATGACAGGAGTTCCAAACTCAACACTATTTCTTTTTATGAGGAGTCACAAGCCAAAAAGGATTATCATATACTGTATATTTTTATGTAGAATCTCAATCTCAAAAGTAACCAGCAACTATAGCTGTAAAATGTATGTTGTACGGTAGAAAGTACATTATTAAGTATTATTATATCCCCTACATTACAAGTATAAAGTTGCATTAAATGGAAATACTAAAGTACTATAATTGTACTAAAGTAATGTACTTCGTAGTAGTAGTAGTCGTAATTTTGTTTTAAGATATGTACTTAGTTATCTTCCACCACCGATGTGTGCACCTTTAGAAGGTAAATGTTTGTGTATTTTCTGTCTGCAGTGTGTCCAGATAAGGAGCCAGGACTGCAGCCATGGATGCCGGGACACAGTGCGGACCACCGTGTCACAATCGGTTATGGCAGGAAGGTCCTGCTCACAACTTCAGCTACAGTCCACTCCATTGAAATTCTCAGTGGAGGTAAACTAGAGAAATCCATCTTGCATTCATCTTTCCTTGAATTCACAGTGAAATGGTAGTGAGAGTTTCTTTATCTTATGTAATATGACATATTTCTGACTGACACAGAATATGTGCATTGCATTGATATGAAGTGGTAGAGCGATACGATGCTGTAGACAACCTGACCCGCATTGTTATTTCACTGTATCTTTAACTGCTCAACAGAGCATTCAGTGAAGGCAGAGCAATGAAGTCACACTCACGTCAGCTGATCGTCAGCACTTTTATTCATGTTTAGTATCGTTGGCTCATTGATGCATCATCTGTTTGTAACATCCACACTACTTATCGATGTGAACCAGGCTGCCTTCACAGTCAGTTCACACTATTGCTCTGTTGACATCTTCCTCACCAAAGATTCACGGGGGGTCTTGAGGCCTTCTTGATTTTAAGGGACATAAGAAAACGTAAAAAAAATAAAACAGTTCTTGTGTTCAACCGTTTGCTATAGATGATCAATGTCTTGATTCTAACTGAATTGTATTTCAAAATCAAAAGATTTCCATGAATGCAATTCACTGATGTTGAAAACTGGTAACACAGGTGGTTGGCCAGCTACATCTGGTGTGTGTGTGTGTGTGTGTGTGTGTGTGTGTACGTGTGTTTGTGTGCGTGTGTGTGTGTGTGTGCGTACATGTGTGTGTGTGTGCACAGCCTGAGCCCAGGGCCTTAAATTGTAGGAAGACAAGTCTGATGGCACTGATGCATGAATGCCCTGCCAGGAGGCTTCATCACCTCCACCCCCCACCATCT
Organism: Bovichtus variegatus; assembly: GCA_943593645.1. NCBI lineage: Eukaryota > Metazoa > Chordata > Actinopteri > Perciformes > Bovichtidae > Bovichtus > Bovichtus variegatus. Next base: position 1,909,280 of record CALSCE010010660.1, read on the forward strand.
CTCGCTCCCTTTTAGGAAAACTGGTGATCGCTGACAACAACCGGGCCATACTGCTTCGAACAAAACACATTCTGATTGGGAACAAAGGGGAGCTGCACATTGGAAGCCGAGACTGTCCTTATAAAGGCAACCTCACCATCTCCCTGTTTGGAAGGTACAGTTGTATGAAGTTTAGCATGAACAAATGTGTTTGGCAGGGCAGCATTGTGTTTCGAAGACATTAAACTAATCAACACATTAACATAGGTTATAGTCAGGTTAACTATTTAAAATCAACCAATATCAGTATTTTCTGATATTCTGAACCTATATTGGCCTGTCAATTAAAATCTATTTCATCAATGTGGTCGTTCTCTGATATGATCAATGTAATGTTGTTACGGGTGAGGTAAAGGGGAGGACCTAAACGTAGAAAACAGGCTGAGTGTGACAACGAAAAGAGAGCTTTATGTCAAAGCTTAGCAATCAAAAAAAGGTAAAAAAGCAAAAACTGAAAACACAAACCAGGATGGCACGAGGGAACACGAGGGAACACGAGGGAAGACGAAGGAACACGAGGGAAGACGAGGGCAGACGAGGGAACACGAGTGAACACGAGAATTCATAGGGGTATACAGCATGAGCGACCGCACAAGAAGACATAGAGGACATAGAGGACACAGAGGACTTAGAGGACATAGAAGACATCAAAGACAAACCGACCAGGAACAACAGGATAGACAGGTACATATACACACAGACACTAATCACAAGAATGGGACACAGCTTGAGAGGGCAGCAAAGACACAAGGGTGGCAGGGGGATTAGACACAGGAAGTAAAACTAGACATGACACAAGGGGAATATACCTACAAAATAAAACAGGAAGCAGGAAAACCAAGATCATGACAAATGTTGTTTAATTGATCACTTTGTTGTAAAACAGATTGATATTAAGCTGGATGTTTATCGGAGAGTTAACCTTAAAGGGTAGGTGTTATATTTTCCTAATGAAAATATTCAGAATGCAGACATTCATGTTCCTCAGAAGTTGAAACCTACCTTACTTTCCTCTAGCGCAGTCATCAGCTAAAAAGAAATGTTAGCAAGGTAACATGCTAAATTAAACATGATAAACATTATACCTACTAAATATCAGCATGTTAGTTAGCCATTGTGCATTATGCTAACATTAGCTTTGAGCTCAAAGCACCGCTGTGGCTAAGTACAGTGCAGCCTCACAGAGCTGCTAGCATGGCTACAGTCTTTGAGTCTTCAGTAGAAACCTATGGACTCACTGAAGTGCCACAGATATGGTACAGAAGTCAAAATGCTTTGAGAGTGCGACAAGCACATATTTGTTTTTGATCTTTTCATTCAATGTGTGTACAGTCCCTAAGTTTGAGTCCACGACCTTTATTATATGTCTACACTTATTCCCCTGTGTTTTTCCTGTCACTCTTTACTGCAACTACCACATGAAGGCAAAATGCCTTTTTGACATTAAAAAAAAGAAATCCTCTAAAACATCTTAAATATGGTGACGTGTGATGTCCATATTAGTGTCATGAACGTGAACACTGAAACACACTTACTGGCCTCAAATGTCATGTGTAAAAAGATATATAGGCTATAATAAAATGTTTATAATTCTCCCACACTGTTCTTAGATTGGATGACAGTGATAAGGAACACAGCTACTTTGGGAGGAAGTACATTGGCGTGGGGACAGGAGGGACAATAGAGATCCACGGAGAAAAGAAGCTGTCATGGACATTCCTCAACAAGACTCTCCACCCTGGAGAGAGCAACCAAAACAACTACCTGTTCCAGAGAAGCTGGGGGAGCAGAGGCATCATTATCCACGTCATCGACCCCAAAAGCGGAGAGGTGCTGCACGATGACAGGTAAGGGTCCCCTCGAAGCAAAGGCTGCATCTCGGCTGCTGAACAACCATGAGATTCCTAATTAGAGCAGAAATGATGTGGTGGCTGACATCTCATAAGCTGTCTAACCACAGGTTTGAAATAAAGGAGACAAATATTCCTCTGATGACTCTGGCACTGTTTCATGCGGAGATATTACATGTAGAAATTGATGTCATCCTTAAAATTCTTTCATGCTTAATTATCCATCACATTGTTTTAATCCCAATGGAGGTCAGATACAATGATATACAGTTTTCACTGTGGTAAATAGATGATTGTAATTCTTAGAGGAGGAAGCAAGGCATTGGACTTTGTCTAATTAAAGGTGACAGCCGTAAAATGCACTTAATAAATGATTATTACAACGCAGTTAATATGCAGACTGAGTCAACTGCAGTGAGAGATTAGAGAACAATTAAATAATAATTATAAATGGATAGACAGCAAATATTGCTTTGAAGTGGGATAGTGTTTCTCTAATGGATGTCATTGGTTGTTCTACTTATATTTATCTTTGTGTTTTGCTCTTGCACTCATGTGAGGTTATTTTAGCTTCCATATTTCATGATGTTACACTCCCTGATTTTTCCCTTTAAATGTATTATTTGTTCCAGTGAAAAAAAGAAAAAGGTATTTGGAGATACATCAGAAATGCTCCTTTAGTCTCCAAGCATCTGATTGGGTGGGCTGGGCTGTGGGTTTCATTGACAGCTTCACCAGCAGGAGCACACGTAGAGCAGCACAGACAGGAGGCGATGTCATGAAGCTTTATAACATATACATTTTAAATATTTATTTCAGGTGGACAAAATCAGGAGATGTTACGGAAACATTCTGTCGACATTCATGAGGCATCATTTGGAACGGTTCATTCAGTTGTTTGTGTCCTTTTACATTCCTATGGGTTTACATTCAATGCTTTTACACCTAACCTGTTTGGTTCGGTTAAGACAAACACAGGTCTGTTTGCCCGGTTAGTGCGGTTCCTTTGGGCTAGTGTGAAAACTGTCACACGAACCCCGGTGTGGACCAAACAACCAAACCACAGTGAGGACGGAAAGATGCTCACGGCCAGAGCCGCGAGCCATAATCACCCTGAGCCTTTCCAAGCCCACCTACAGAACAGACTGTATACATCAAACCTACAGCAGCACACAATCATTGAGGAAATGTGCACGGCAAGGGCCAGCCAGCTGTGCTTGTGTCTAATTGTCAGTTCATTCCATTAAAACTGTGTGACAGGGATCCTGCAGTAATAAGCCTACCGTCTCTACCTGTTAGTCATCATTCATAACATGCAGTCGATTTGCATTCAAATAATAATGCTATAATGATTTATTTCATTAGACTTTTGGGACACAAAGTAACTTAAATAGACAAATCAGAAGCATGTAAGTGCTGCATGAACTTCTGCCATACATCGGAATTTATTTCCCTACGTGATGATGCAGGATGACAATCGCCAAAACTGTCTAATCAAGCGATTATCCGTCAGTCTGTATCACTTCATGTTTACTCCTCTTGGTTCGTTTGTAAACCGTCAGTGTGGACAGGAACCGGACCAGAACTGAAATGCAACAATGTATAATTATTTCCCTTGGTGCAGACCAAATGAACCAGACTACAGGTGTGAAAGCCCTCTTAGGTAAATGAGTATGTGCAGGTGCCCATTCTATGACTATGGTACCTTCATTTTTAAACATGATAATATTAATTTGAACAATTGTCGAAGTACTCTTGCGTTGTTGCCGTACCTGCAGTAGTTTTCTACTACAGTAGTTTTATGCTAGCACGTTAGTTAGTGTGCAGTTTCTACGATGGAATGTAGAATAGTTGCCTTGTTTAATTTAAATGTTTCTTCTGCGGGGAAATTAATGAAATGTTGACTTAGATCTTTGAGGGTGGTGCACCTTGGACTGTTTTACATGCAGAGTGGTTTTCACAATGTCTTTGTTTTAGGATAAGAAGACACAATCATGATTTTGTTTGTTTCCCCCTCTTTTAACCTCCCTTCACTCCCACAGGTTTGACACATATCGCAGTAAGGATGAGAGTCGTCGCCTTGCAAAGTATGTGGATGGTGTGGAAGTGGGGCTCATACTGGCCATGGTGGTCAATGACGAGGGCTCCAACAACCTGGAGGACTTGGCCAAGAAGAGCCTCTCCAGGCTGGGCAGCGAGCACATCAACAGTCTGGGTTTTCGGTGAGCTCTTGAAATATTATTTTTGAAATTAAATGACATCACTTTAGCCTATGGCAACTTATGATGGAAATTGTAATTATGATTCTCTGAAACAAAGGCAAAACTAATGTTCATTATTAAATCTTTTTTTTTTATAGATTTATCAATATGATAAAAATTGTTATTTACACCCTGCCAATCATTACTATGAGTTTAACATCTCTGCTGAGTTCTTCCAACTGAAAATCATACAGTAGCTCACACCATGTCAGGAAAGAAAATGTATTTTCTTTTTAAAGCTCCAAGCACTATTTGCTATTGGCTGGAGCATTATCTTATTGTTTGCTGTGTATTAATGTTACAACCTCAGGTGAGTCACAGTGTATAGTTTTCTATTTCTAATTAATCCCTGCAGCTTTTAGGGACCTTTTGGTACTTGATTTTCAATACACTATCTCCTATCTACATCTGCTGAATTCAATACAACAGCTCTGCCATTAGTTCTACTTTTACAAAGTTTATACACTTGGAAATGTGTACTTTTAGTTATATGTATATTATTTAGGTCACAGTTAAAGTTGTACTGGACTGCATTTTATATATATATATATATATATATACTGTATATATATATATATATATATACTGTATAT